>JAHDVE020003728.1:0-137463 GCA_022606495.2 Halesus radiatus | reverse complement strand
AGAAATAAAATATTACGCATCCGTATAGTTTAGTTTTGGAATTTGTTATTAAAGAAGAACTTAAAAAAAAATGAATGAATTATTCTCCTTTGCATTTAGCAGAATTTTATATCACGTTGATTCCATTTGAGAGGACAGCAGCGGAAGCCTAAATAATTAACAAACTCGTTTGCATAAATTTTTGTGGGCGCAGAAAGCTAGTATCGCGTGATAGGATACACTTGTAGTTAATATAATACGTGGATGTTTGACCCGAGGCCTTTTATCGCCACCGTAGTATTTGAAGGGGGGGGCGTCGTAAAAATACCTTGTGCTCTAGTTGTCATAACTTGATATCTTTGTCAATACGATATGTATGTTCAATTTATTGGAATTACCTCTAGAAGCTAATAAACCTGATAATAAATCTATCTACTTAACAAATCTCAAAGAAAAAGACAACAAAATTTAAAAAAAACAAGATCGCAATAGGGACTCCATCTCAAATCTTCTATTTTACCAGGGGCGCTATTCCCGTTCTTTTTAAGGAAGATTCCTTACGTTTTTCCTTAGGGTTAAAGACTTCTTTCTTAACTGCGGAATTCCGCTGAGACATAGTAAAAAGATCCTAAATAGATTGTCAAGAGATTATTTGAAAACACAAATTGATGCAATATCTTCAAGTGGCATTGAAGATTTTGAAGTAAAACTTTAAAAAATAATTATATTATATTATAATTCATTTTAATACATTTTTATTTTATTTTTATAAATCATAAATAAACCTTCTAACGAAGATTCACGTTTTATAAAAAGGTACCTACCTCATTAGATAGTAATGACCTTTTTTGTCTGTAGTTCTAAAAGTGACATTGGATTTTCTGCCGACTTGACGTGAGTTGTCAAAAATGTTAACATTCATATAATGTTTAATAATGTGTACTAGCCAATTATGTTTAATGTAAATAATAACGTCATTGGTAACACACTTAATATTGAGTTTTTCTCTTGTTAAAACATCGCATATATTGGCATTTTTGATGAATGTTGCTCGCTGAATTCAGCTGACAGCTGTCATTCGACAGAACCGGAACCGCAGTTAAGTAAGAAGGCTTTAACCCTAAGGAAAAAGTTAAGGAATCATCCTTAAAAAGAACAGGAATAGCGCCCCAGGACAACACTCTCCAACCGAGTTATTGACACCTAATTATTTTACGTTATTTTAATCGAACTTTCAAGTCTTGAATAAATATCCAATTTATCAGAATAACTAATTGAAGCTTATGAACCTCATTGCAATATTTAATTACTGAAAAGGATAATATTAACAAACCTAAATGACACGTGAAACAAACAAAACACTGAAAATAAAAATGTAATGGTCGCAACGGTTTGAAAGTGGTAGAGATACTCAGAATCAAAACATTGTTTGAAATGACATTAGCCGTTTTCAGTTACCAGATCTGAATATTCAGGAATTTTTTAACCTTATTTCAAAACAGGAGGCCGTGAAGGAAATCATTTCACTCAGGTCTTATGCCATCTTTGGGGATGTTGTGTGGTGGGCATTGTTAAGGAAAAGAAGAAGAGGAACTTCTGAGAAGGTATGAGGGTTGGTTAGAAATCTGTGGGTCAGTGTATCCAGGAGTGACGGATGTATTAATCTATCCCTCCCACTGCTCTGCAAGGCGATGGGTCGAGATAGTTCGGCTGGAGAGGTTAAAGGTTCTCCCTCGAACGGCCTCCCTCGATCCGGTCCACAACGCAGTTGGTTGGCAGACACATGCGCAGCCAATACCTGGATACTTAAACCTCACCCCATCAATCCGGGCATCTCGGCTAAATCACCAAACGTAGCGAACAACTTGGCGTGATCTACGGCAGAGGTGTTGGTTATCCAATGAATGGTTCCTGAGGCGGCTGTTCTCATACCCGCCTCTCAAATCGTGAACTTACCAACCTTCCCCCTTTCCTTCATCATCCGACTTCATTCAGCCTCACAACATACCCCTATTGAGGATGCCATAGTCCCACTGGCTTATGGTACATAAAACAGCAAAGAGAAAAGTTAGAGCTACTGGCGAATTTCACACAATCCTATAATATTTTTAAATGTCCTTCAAATGCCTAAGCGGTTCGAGTGGTCGCCAAGTCAGAGGAACTGACATATTCATTACAAAACGGTTTTCTTGTTTGAAATATAGGTAAACAAGGTTGCCTATTAAGACGCTTATACAGAATTGTGCCTGCTAAGACTGTGTGGGTGCCCAAATGATTATTTTCAATATCTTCTTACATAATATATTCACGGTGGTTGTCACTGTACTAGCCATATGCAAATCATCGAAAAGATCAAAGCATACTCTATTCCAATTTACCGGGTGATTGATGTATGTTGCAAAAACAAGAAATAATTATTAATCATTACTCATAACTTGTTGGATTTTTTGCAAGTATTCAAGAGAAACCGCGGGATATTTACTGTCGTCCGAGAATATGGATCATTGCGGTGGTATGGAGTCGTGTTTGGAATTCGAGTCATGTAATTTATTTAAACAAAATGACGTCATTGACGTTTCTGTAACATTTTTACCATTGGCGTGAAGTGACCTTTTTTCCGATTTTCCAAAACATTTATTTGGATCTATTTTTTTTTTCGATTACTTATTTAATATATTCATTGAAGATGATAATATTAATAAATCCTAAATGAAATACAAAGCCGAAAAAAACCACAGAAAATAAAAAGGTATCAGTCGCATCTGGGAATCTGTATTACTGAAATAAACGCTCTACCAACTGAGCTAATGAGACCAGTTTACTTTACGCCATCTTCATCGATATCATACCTCTAATTTAAGACTTGTCAATTGTATCCTCCATTAAATGCCACTTTATTACTACTGCTGTCTTTATGATGATTACAAAGTTCTACCCTAATACAATTGCAATCTTAATCTCGGATATATCTATTAGATTTTTATTTGTATGGGACATTTATTGACCCTCGTCTCGAAAGAATATTCAATTTATTTTAATAACTTATTGAAGCTTGTAAACCTCAATGTAAAATTTAATCATAGAAGAAGATAATATTAATAAATCCTAAATGAAATACAAAACCGAAAAAAATACAGAAAATAAAATGGTATCAATCGCATCTGGTAATCGAACCCAGGACCTCTGTCTTACCAGGGTAACCACTTCTCCCGACCAAAAAATGTTGCAGTTGCAATAACGCGACATTTTTCATGTTCACGAGAATTACTCGAAATTTGCAATTTTCTAGAAAATAACGCGAATTTTTGTATTTTTCACGTATTTTTCTGGTGTTATTAAAATTAATTAAGTAAATATTTCTTAGTCCGTGGTTTTGACAAGCTTCAATACACATAAAACGGAACGCAGCTATCTTCCACGTCGAAAACGCCGCGAAATACTCATAACTTTTTTTGATTTATTTAAAAATATATCGTATATAAATCATATATACATGCTGCGAAATACTAAAAGGCTAACATAATATCACTGCTATTGAAAAATAATATAATTATAACGTTTTTTTTATGTATAGTATTTGTATCGTGTACTATACCAAAAATAAAAGCCATTTCGGTTTTCCTCCTTGTGACTTTACCTCTAATAATTTTAAGATAAAAAAAAAAAAAAAAAAATATATAACTAATTTTTATAAAACAAACAATCCGGAAGCAAATTATATTACCTAGTTCCTTTTCGGATGGTAATTGAAGAAGTCCGCATAATAAATGGATTACTTTTATAGCGCCGTTTTTGTGAGAAAATCACCTCAAAGGCGCACATATAAAGACAAGCTATCGCAATAAAACAGAACAACATTTTAAATAAGAAAAAACATTATTTTTTATAACATTTCTTTTTAATATTATTAGGTACCTAGGTAATACTTGTGCATTTATCATTATTATTATTTTTATTATTGTTATTATAAACCATGAAATACATTATTACATACAGTGTAGGAAAATACATATATGAATAATTATCTACACATATAAAAAAAATTTATGAAGATTTGGTATAAACCATCTCACTAGGCTGAGCCTGTTCCAAGGTGGTAGAAATTAAAAGAATTTTAACATCCTAATTTATAAGGAGATCAGATAAAAAAAAATTATAAAAGAATGAGGAAAAAGGTGTTATTAAAAGTGGTTATTTTGTAGAAGTTTTGAGAAATGGGAAAAATATTGAAAAATATAGCATTTTTCCAAGATTTTGCATTTTACGTTATTTTGTTTTATTTTACTCTAAGCAATAAAGGAAACAAAATAATTAACGGATTTACTAAAATATCCACAGAGGTAAATAACAATCATAACAAAGTTGTGGTTGTGTTTGTTTTCGCTCTGATAAACGTCTTGATTGAAAAAGATAATATTCGAGATCAGAGTCTTTTAGTATTATTTCACTAACAAAAAAATATTTTCGGAGTCTTATTGACTACTTCTAATGAGATTTCAAATTGCAATATCGTGGAATATATCAACTAAAAAAATAATAAAAAAATATTTCGTTCGGTATTTTGATCAAATTTATATAAAAATTTAAGTGTGATAATTACGGAGATGTTTAGGGATGGTGTAAAATATTTACCGCCATAATAAAGATTTTAATTGCGTTTGCGGAAATATAAAAATATTAATTAATATTCATTGTGATTAAAACTGATTAACTTTTATACCACTGTAAAAGCGTATCATCGAATGAAACGTACATTAAATTAATATTACTTTATTTTCTTATGAAATAAATGACCACCCAAAGACAATAATATAAATAAAATAATTGTTTAATTAACAGAAAATAATAAAGCAAATTTTAATTAGATTTTTAATAATCGACGCACCGGTGAGTACCGAATTCGTAGCCATTATAATGCTGACTCAACCGTTATTATTTTTTTTTCTTACAGAGCAGATGTCGTAATTTCAGAAAAACCGATGATAAATTACAAATAATAGTTTTTTGAAATAAAATCTAATTGGTGCAGCATGGGGAGTAGATTTGTATAAAGTATATTTGGGTAGCAACAAAATATTACCATTCAATTTTCATAACATTTTTCTTACTCCAAAAGTCAATATCCAAACCGTAAAGTCATAAAAAATGGCTTCTTTTGAAACAAATTTTCTGATTATGTCGCCGATAAACAAATTTATTTGATAACCCGACATAAACAACTTTTGTACATCTAATGAAGAAAAAGTTAAAGCTACTTGAAATTATTTTAGGTTTTTTTTTATGTGTTATTACTGTTAAAAAATGACTAATGGGTTCTTAAATTAGATTAAATCTTCAGTGTATAAAAAAACTTGTCGCCGTAAAAAACATAAGTTTGTTGAAAAAAATAAATCATTTTCACGATATGAAAAAAAGTGGTTATGTTGCTTCATGATGCATTAGATAAATGGCACTTTATATACACGATAGATAGATATTACACGAAAGTTTTGGTAGCTGGATTTATGCAGTTAAAGTCATTAAAACTGGTTTGTTTGTTGGATGTTGCCTGCCGATAATTCCTAGAGATGACTTTGTAAATATTACAGAAACCTAATTAAGTTAGCACGGCGCAAGCGCGCGGCGGGAGGTGGCGGTGGGTGGTGGGTGGTGTGCGGTGCTGGAGGATAGGAGGAAGACGGAGGGGAAGGAGAAATGGAGGCTTTCTTGGCACGTACCTCCTACAAGCTGCTGTTGTGGACCGAGGTTACCGTTATTTCCGGAAATTCGCGATCTCAAGCCGAGTAGGCGAACGCAGTACCGACGTGGTTTGTAGTCCGTTCTCAGAAGAGTGGACAAAACAAATTATAGATTTAATCAGTTATGATATTAAGATACATATTTAAGAAAAAAATCCAAAATTTTACTAGATCCACTGGGAAAAATAACGTTTTTTATAAATTGAATTGATGTTTTAAAATCGTTTATGACGATCGCATATCACCAAACTAATCGTGAAAATGCCAATATATTTCATATTACGTTGAAATTAAAATATATATATATATATAGGATGGTGAAATTCTACAAGTTCCATGTAATGTATGTCAAAACATAGGTAATAAAAGATTAAAAAAATATATTGTAAAGGTGAAATTACAAAAAGAAGAAATACAAAAAAAAAAAAGTAATTCATGAATGAAGCTACTAAAGAAAATAATCTACTGTGGTAGGTACCTACCAATATTAATAAATAACATATTTTATTTTACACCCTAATTGATATACTTTGTGAAACTCAAAAAATATGTCAAAAATGGATTGCTCGAGAATCTCAAGGCACACTTGTTCGTTTTCAGTTAAAATGTTATTGTGAACAAATTACTGCTCTTTTACAGCTTATTTAATTCTGAAATTATGAACTAGTAGTAAATCTAGAATTACAACAGAGCTACTCTCTCTTTCCATCAAATAAATAATAAAAAATATTGGCCGCATTAGTATGAGCGGACTCTTTAGCCGTGAAAATGGGTCAGCGGCCACCCCTCGGGGCCCCCTGGCCGGGAGTATTGCCCGCGCTGCGCCCGCATAGAGCGAGCCACTGGTCATACCACTACACCGCCACATCACCACACCAGCACACCATCCGCCAATCACCAGCCTGGAGACGATTCCTAATTCAAAATAAATATTTTTTAAAACCTTATTTTTAATTAATTGTTTGTTGTGGAGGTTATGGTTAATTATAGAAGAAGATTTATATTAATAAGATAAATAGATTTATTTACATTGTTCTATATCGTTTTGATATTATGTACGTTCTATTTTGAAATTAGTAAGTTCCACAAATAATGTTTATAAGTTTTTCCCTACTTGCTACGCTAGCATGGGCCGTATTATAGCAAGTCGTCTATTTCGTTCCATGGTAATATAAAATCCTGTGTACACATAATAACATGTGTGTAGTACACACAATATTTAACATAAAATAAAAATACAACTTTAAAAATCATTTTCTAATTGAATTGTTAGTTGAATCTTGAGAAAATAATATAAATACACTTTATACTATGTAACATACGAGTATTCAGTTTTCGTTAATATGTAAAATTTGTATTGGTGTGATTGATTTATTTATTGTCAATATACGATTATGATGCTTTATAATTTTTTATGCGAGTTACTGCTTTTGTATATGTTCAAAATGTGCCAAAAAAATTTAATATTTTAAAATTGAAGAAAGGTTTTAAATAGGTAGTAGGAGACTCTTTAAAAGAAAATAACAAAACAATTACGCTTATTTTCAGTTTTTAGTGGTTTATTCAGAAACTTACCAACTGAATAAACTAAAAAATATATTTAACTATAAAAAAGTAGACATTTAATAAACTACATTTTTCATTGCTATGGCTTTAGCAAGCTGGTAAATATGTCTTTGAAAGTTTTTCTGATACGAATTTGAAAATTTATTTTAAAGAAACAATGCAAAACATAGTAAATCATTTTTAATTTAAAAAAAAAATTATATTATTGAATTGAAAATTTGTTTTTTTTTTGTTTTGTTTTGAAAAAACAAATCTAACCTATAATACGTGTATGTATCGATTCAAATCACCTTTTTCTATTGTCTTCCTTGCAAAGCGTGAAATAATAAAAAAAAGTTCAGACATAAAATTGTCTTAAAACGTGATGTAGAATCATCTCCTTTCGGAATGTGCCAAAAATTTCTAGATACTGTTTGGTGAAAGTATAAAGCATATACTTGGACCACTGAGCTTTTTTAAACTTAAATTAATCTTCCCATGAGCCATCATGTTATTGTCATTTAAAACGTTTTAAAGGGTCGCAGCGCCCTTATTTTTTGTCTACTATAAAATGCCAGACTTTGTGTGTTCCCAAAATGAGTTAAATGCTATGTCCACCGTCATTAATTTATGGAAGAATTTTATACAAATATTTCCATTATATTTATTCCATGCTATTTATCGCATTTATTTCCATTTTATTAATAATATCTGTTTCCAATTGATGACGTCATCGTTCGATTCCCCCGTTTAGGATCTGCGCAGTACAAATCAAGACCGAGACATTCAAGACCGAGGTCACGATCCCTAATGAGGTCACAGATCCAACACTCTCTGCCTTAGCAGCAACAACACCTTTCAATAGACCACTGAATTTATTATTGTGATTCCACTGAATAGATATTAAAGTGCAAGCTCAGAATGCAAATAATATTTGTAGATCCGTTATAACGTAGCATTATTTAAAAATCGTTTTTATTGTGGCGTCATTACAATAATAGAATTATTTTAGATAAATTTTCTATTTTATTGAGTGAAAATAAGGATAAGAGTTTTGATAAACAAATCCACACGTTGGGTGACTATGAATCTCTTCTTCAACGTTTGAATAGTCCACTTATGAGAAGATTTTTCACGAAAACAGTGCTATACAAATCGTTCTTTTTCAAAATTTAAAAATATTTTTCTAAAATTTTATTAAAAAAAAAAAAATGATGTATTTTATTTAAAAAAAGAATCAACTCATAGTTGGATGCATTTATGTTGGAATCGGTAACATGCATTTATAATAATGATAATTGGATTACTTCTATAGCGCCGTTTTCGTGGGAAAATCAACTCACGGGCGCTTTACAAATAATTTATATAACATATCAATAAGACGTATAACTAATACTTTACAGCTAAAATTTATAACTAATGGCTTATAAGTAAGATTTATAAGTATTGACTTACAAGTAAGACTTATAGCTACAGATTAACCACTGAGACTTATAGCTAGTGACTTACAATTTAGACTTAAGTAGGTATAACATGAATATAAACCTAATGCATATAAACATAAAACACATTTAAAACTAATACATGTTTATAATCAAGTGCACACTTTATACACAATACTGAAAAATGACTGACAACTACGGCTTAAAACTCTTACAACTAAAATAAATATTTTTAAAAAAAAATTGTATTTCTGAATGGTTCAGTTTTATTTAAAATATCTTCTTTATATATTTGTAAAGTTGCGTGGCATAGGAGAGAAATTAATTTTCTTACTTTAAATTCTTTAAATATATATAAATATATAATATAACATAAATTGGATGTTTGATTTTTATAACAAAAACACTACATGTTTATACAAGATTGAAGTTGTTCTTTTTAAATAAACCTATTGATTTGATAACATCTGGGTCTAGTTGAAATATTTTCAATCAATCTCGTCTAAGTGTAACAGAATTAACATGTAACAATAACACATCAACAATAATCCACTGGAATATCTCCACTTCTCCATTTACTTTTAGCACGGTTCGGTTTTCCTAGGTTGCCTTGTGCCTGGCTGGTTGCCCGGTTGGCTGCCTTGTTGGTTGCCCGGTTACGTAATGCCGGCCTGATACCGTTAGCAGTTAGCGTCGGATGGAATTTAACGCAATTTTTTTGACAGCGACACGGTGACGTCACGGCGGCCATGACACTCAAACCGAATTATGTAAGTTAAATGACGGTAATATCTATCGAATTACGTAAAATGACCGAAAGTGTGTCACTGATAGTAGGAACATTAGAACACACATCAACTGACAAATGTACCGGTCATGCTTATTATATGTGATATAATTTTGATCATATGTATATAGTAAAGATATGGGCCAGGTGAGGAATCATTATGAACCTTCTGCGCTTTATTAATTTTAATAAATGGTACATTTATCTCTGGTTTCTTCTTACGGCTGTATAGTATAACAAACAGGGGAATCTTTTATTTTATTTTAGGTGATATCACACAAGAGTCCCAACTGCTTCAAACCGTCTGGAGACAGTGAGACTATTACATTCCCAATTGGGGTATGTTGTGATGCTGAAGGTATTGAGGAGGGGAAGCAGATGGAGAAGTTCCTGGCTATTCAGATCTGGTCATCAAATACGGCTAAAGCCATTTCAAGCAACGTTTCGATTCCGAATGATGGTCTTTCACCAGGGCGAAACTGACAGTATCTACCACTCTGGAACGTGCCGCAAATATAAAGCATATTATTTTTAATTAATAAATTGTAAATATTAGCAATAAATTAATATTTCTTGAATTTATTTTCATATTAATATTAATAATAAAAATAATATAATAAAACACATATAAAACTTATTTCCACTTTTATTTTATTTTACCGTGACCGGTTTCAGCTTCTTAAAGCCATCTTCAGACTGGTCTATGTCTTTTATTATATTATTATAATGGAATTTCACCATGTATTATCGGTTTCAAAAATAGGAATATTAATAATAAAAAGATATTCTTTTTTAAGTTCTAATATAAATTAGTTATTAACATTTTTGATTAATCGCTTATCTACTTTGTTTATGTTTATAATTTGTCTATTCTCACATTACTGTGTTCTATGTTTTTCATTTGTCTAAACTTGACGTTATTATTTTTAGTATTCTGTATATCCTGATGAGGAAAGCTTCGCTTTCAAAACATGTTGATATGTGTATATCAATAATGTAGCGAATACACAGAAATTTTTATAACATTTAATAAATTGTGAAATCACATAATTTAATCAAATAAAATTTACTTGCGCACGCCGGGATTTTAACACGCGACCTCCGGATCCGTAGCCAAGGATCGTAATGACTCAACCACGCAGGCCGTCGTATCTCATATTTAGTGACTTTCCTGGAGAGCCAAAAAATTAGTTTTTTTGTTTTGTTTTCCGGAATCCTGTACATTTTATTAGACGTTTCACTAATGTACTCTTAATTTTGCTTTTTTTATCCCATTAGTGAAACATCCAGTAAAATGTATGAGAACCAGAAAAAAAATGTCCTTATTAACCAAATTACTAATTTTCCCTAAGACAGCTTATAAACGTTTTTCGTAAGGTGAATATATATTGTATCGTAAAATGTTTGTGTACAGTACCAGGGAACATTTTTCCCTTTTCCTGTGTCAACTGTGGTTAGAGGTGCATAAATGTGGAGATAATCTTCTCTACCCAGTGAGCGGGCTGCCTATTACTACTGTAGGGCTTTAATCGTAAGGTGAATCAGGATTGATTATCAACATTATTATATCCAGACTGAAAGCGCAAAAACTTTATGTATTACTGAAATCGAACCCGCAACGTTCCATCTCAAAGATTCACTAATATAATTTATATCACAATACAAAATGGTAAAAAAAATCATAAATCAGCCACAAGAAAAAAAACTCATCACACATCCACCAAAGATCACTTTATTTAAAAAAAAATGTATACGTATTCCAAAAGATTTCATGGTCTGTCGCAACATTTCCAAGAAATTAATAAGGCGAGTAAAAAGCCTTTACTCTCCATGCTTAAAATACAGTAGGTGATTCATGTCCATTTTCAAAATGTTGCGCAGTTAAATCAGGAACAAAGCCTCCGCAAGTCGCGGAACCCGGTCGCTAGTTGCCCCACTGTGGGTTTATACATACGGGTCCTCAAGGAACCGTTAGTTCGAACGAAAGTGACCTCTATATTGGTAAACTTCACTTATGATACCCGGAAAATACCAATGCAAAACGGCACACACGACCTACATGAAAATATATCTTTCCACGATACGTTTCGTTTTATTCTTCGTGTGAATAAGATGATTTTTTTAGTGGGTGGTGTGTAATGGATACCTGTTTTGAATATCTGCTTGCGCCTTCAGGACGGATCTTCAGTCTCACATAATATGTGTTTATGCTAGTGTATGTGGGAGTGTGTGTATTTTGCATCTATGTGTCGGATGATTATGTAAATATTTAAGGCGGTACGATATTACGTCATGTTTCATTATGTGGTGTGAGGATTCGAAGAAGAAACGTGGACAGAAGAGGAAGAGAAGAAGTAATGAACGGTCACTTGATAAAGTAAGTTATTAAAAAAGAAAACATTTTTTACCTAAATCTAAAGCAATAATCACCAATGATGGAGTTGAGAGATCACTTTGATAATATTAAAAATATCGTCGCAGGAAAGCAATATTGCTATAACAGCTAGTCACGTAAAAATCGCTTAATTTTGAGGCTTATATATCAATTATAAAACTTAATATTGACAAAAAAGTTTTTTCATCATCGTACAGGTCTTATTTTTCATTGTAGAGTCACGGGATCCAGATAAAAAAACGCAGAAAAAAAACCCCGCGGAATGGTGTATACAAATCATTTTCGTGGGTAGTGGTGGTTACATCAGTATTGCTTTCCCGCAACGATATCTACTACCATCTTTTTAATTAATTAATGTTGTTAAATAAATTAATTTCTAAATTAATAAACCTGTATTTGCTGAAATGGTGCATCTACAATCTTTACGCGTGTAGTAAAATGCGATATATTTTCTCCTGTAATATGAAATGTATTTTATTTTATTTTTGGTTAGGACTATGGAATATTGAGAGTATTTAAAACAGTCTATTAGTGGCATTAAATTCACTATTAATCATAAATAATACGATGCGATAATCATACCCTAATAATGATTTGACCGGAGTACAAACATACAAATAGTAAAGTAAAGTTACGTCCATAAAATTATATAGGAGATATTTCTGGCACGGGAAGGAACGAGTACTTAACGCTCTAAACTCGAAACAACGAGTCTGTTTTGTGATCGACCTAGATGAAAGCAGGAAGTGTAAAATCTGCTTCAAAACTCTAACTCTAGGCAAGTTGCTATTTTCCACACTCTCCCAGCAAAATGTCGTCCAATTAACACTGAACTTCGGAGCGGAGACTTCGATGTGTGGATTGTAACGTCCCTCGCGTGTATTGGTGAATAAATAATACACGTCGAATTACCCACAACGCACTATGTACACCTGCCGGTGTATGTGTGTTTGTGTGTATTAAATAATAAGTACACGTGTGCGCAATGGTAATATTGCGTAGTAATTTCCAAGCAAGTTGTCGACGAGCAGAAGCACCGTTATTCTTGCGGCGAAGAATTCCAAGTGTCTACCTGTTCTGCTGTTGGCTGTTGGCAGATTGAGACAGGTTATTCAACATTTCTCAACCTTTCCTGCTGCGATTATTCGGAGAATCGTTTCCCATAATAATGCTGGAAGTTATCCACACTTCGTATTAGCTGGATGAGGGTACGCACATCCTCTGCGAGAATGGAGCCACAACCAGTTTTCAATTGTGTAAAAACAGTTCAACCATGAAGTTCTGAAAAACTAAGCATGTATTGATCCTAAGAAAAAATTCTAAGAAAAGGTTTTTCTCTGAATCTTTAAGGTATTTGGAGAGCAGTAAAAATGATAGGTTTTCAATAAAATGCAATACTATCTACCCACCCTTCTAAATTGTGCTTGTTTGGTAAAGGATTTCAAATTTATGAACCTTTTGAATAATAATATGCAGTCACATCACATCAATAACACATTTCCTTCTTACAATTATTCGTGCATAACTAAAGAAAATAGTGGGTGTCATGTAAACATACAACTGCGCATTAAATAATCGTTTGAATTATTCTGAGATACCTGCAGAAATTCCTGCGGTTTGAAGCCACCTTCCCGCACACCTAGACCATTTGCAAGTTGATCAGAGCGGTAATTGTGTATAAATCGATCAATTTTAATAAATTAAACAATATGGTATAATTGAAGATGTTTAATTATCTTATTTAAGTACGCCACAATGAATTTCCGTCCCACAGTTATTAGGTAGGAAAATATGAGAGACATCAACGCGTGGAAAAATAAGTAAGAAAACCTCTGCGGATGGAACCACGGGCACCGGCACCGGCCACAGCGCCATTGTTTGGTTGAACGTTGCGCAATAAGCCCCGTGGCGGTCTTACGACTCGGAATTCGTGGGACGCTCGTAACTCTGTGACCTGCAAAACAAAGCGCGAGGAGCGACGTCTTCCCAGCGACTGTGAATGTTTTGAACGTGACACAAACAAGAGTTCCATTAATGATTTCAAGCAAATATTTTCACCAAGCATCCATCATATATTTTGCCGGTGATATGATCGAAGATTCTTACTCCAAATGTTGTTTGGCTTTAGTGACGTTTTAGATTAAGTAATGAATTTTCAGATGAAAGAAAATTGAAAACACAGCATCTGAACCCCATATTTCTGCAAAATATTACCTTAAATAAATATACTATATAAATAAACCGAAGTTTTTTTAAAAATGCAAGACGTTTTGTTTTAACCTGGCTTTCTGGATTCTATGAGAAATTTGGCAATTTATAGTTGTATGACGAAATTGAATACACTTCAGAATATTGTGTAATATTCATATTTTATGAATGGATGACAATAATGATTATACTACCCGTGTAGTTACTGCATTTTAAAGACAATTTACGGAGATATTTTATAAGACCAATCGTTAGTAACATCCAGCGATAAAACGATTCTTAGAACGCGATTGCTGTTTAATAGGTCTTGGTCGGAACGACTGATGAACGTTCACGTGGCAATGTCAAAGTCAATGGTGCCTACTAAGAGTATTCGTGCCATAGTCCAGGTTTAATCACCGTATATTCAATATGACTTCATTATTACATAAAGGTGGGGCGTTTCACGTTGTACTTAAAAATAAAGAAAACATAACAACGAACAATTCTTATTCTTCCATTTAGACCTGGGTCACGGTTACAGGAGAGCTTTTAGGTAAAAAAAATCACTTCTAACCTTATCATTGCGAACTTTTTCTTGTTGAGATGGAACATATTTTTGGTTAAGCCAAGAATTCGTGAAGATGATTCTGGTGATAGTCAACCTCAGATTGAAGAGAGTGCCAGTGGAATACGAGGGTAGAGCATGCAATATATTCCTTAAATAAGTTAAAAAATCAAAAAAACATACTACTTAATAGAAGTGTAAAGAATGTTAATTGAACTCCAAAGTGCTATCATCAAGGTGGATTTAATCCAGGGAACCTGAATTCTCTTATAATAAATAGTGTTTTTGGATGAGCTAGAAATGCTCTGAAATAATGCCCTCATCTTTATGTGCATTTGTAATGCATTTCCTATGGTAAATCGTAATTCCACATGTAACTGCTGTGCAGCAAGGCGGCCCACGTGTACCTGCCCACTTTCCCCGGATCTGTGCCGCCGACCACGTGCCGTCTCCGTCTCCGTCCTCTCCGCGCCATCTCACGGCCCGCCTCACCCGGCTAACCTTTTGCCCGAGGAGCGCTGCAGTGAGATGCATCTGATGTGTGACCGCCGACCCACTTAGGGTGACCCCCAACTCGCTGGGAAACTAACGACTATGGAAAGAGCCACGGAAAGTGTGATTAAATCAAACACTTAACTACACGTACATGTCTTCAAATATTTTAGACAGTCAATCGTCACAAATTGATTTTATTGTTAGTACGCGTTTTTTACATAATCAAATATTCATTTAAAACAACACTGTTTCAGAGTGCAAAATTAATCAACTTTAATTTTTAAAAAAATCCCGTACGAATAATTCTTCCGCCCAACAATATTACTCTCATTATTGTCTCTAATAAATTATTATATATTTGCCATTCAGAATAAAGGCTTAATTTTGTTAAACAACTCGACCCCAATAGTCAGATTCTTCCTAATCTTCGTCTACCTCCTTCTCAATACCTTTTCAAATAACTCATAAATATGATATTCAATCAACCGATCACCTCCAGGAGTTCAGACTTTGACGGAACCAAAACTTATAAATATATTCCAATCTTTTAAACATTTTATAAATTAATAAAAGTACTTTGTAAACACCACTTTTTTAATGTTTAAATATTAATATGTTTCGAAAGCGACGCTTTCCTCATCGGGACATATAGAATACTAATTAATAATAATGTCAAGTATAGACAAATGATAAACAAAAAACACAATAATATAAGAATAGACTAATTATAAACATAAACAAAAAGTGATTAAAGTAGGTATTGGAGAAATATATTGTTTTTAAAATTTTAATTAATACATCAAATTTATTAATTAAAAATATCCCAAATACTATCAAACAAACTTTTTATAGTTAAAATAAATTTAAAAAATATATTTTAAATAACATGGATAAAGATAATATTTGAAATAAATTGGGGGTATATAAATTAATTTGTAACGATTGCAACTTTTTTTATGTAGGAAAGACTTCAAGAAATTTTAAAGGAGCATCTAAGGTGTTAACGTAATAATAATTTTTCTGGTTTTTTAACCATGTTTTGGAAAAAAGTCATTCTTTTGACATAAATAAAGGTTTAAAAATGTTACATACGATAATGTTAATTTTTTATCAATGTTTTATGGTATTTTTTATCAACATTTTTCATTAATTGCTTACCAACTATAATCACTTTTTGTTAATGTTTATAATTTGTCTATTCTTAAATTATTATTTTTTAGGATTCCGTATGTCTCGATGAGGAAAGCTTCGCTTTCGAAACATGTTGACATTTATATATTAAAAAAGTGATATTTACAAAGCCTTTTCATTAATTTATTAATAATAACGCCACAAAGTTAATACCAATCTTTTGAAGAAATTTCAAACATTTGTTTATACCTACCTTCCTTATTTTCATAATTGTACTGAATATTTCAACCGTGTACACATGTTTTTTTTTTCTAATATTCCCTATAGGATAGCAATTAGAATTACAACTCCCATAGTGGCAGCGTCCATAAATATATGAAAAGAAAAATATATTTATATGCCATTCTAAGATATCGTTCTTTATCATTATTTCGTGGCTGGTTAACTCGTGGCCATCGGGAGTATGTCGCTAGACCACAGAATCATATTATGTGTTTATATGATAGATTTATAATAAAGACAGCAAATAATACACCAATATTTGCCACATCTCTTCTAAAGTGTTGTACCTTTGAATCTCAATTGAACCGATCACTTCCTGTTGATAAAACAATCAATAGTTTATTGTTTATTTTATAGATCACAAGATATTATTTTTCCTAACAATAATGGACAAGTTGACCTTTTATTGAAATAAGTAACAGCCGAAAGCGGAAATTAATTAATTTTATTTATGAGTAAATCGTTTTGTTTATTCGTATTAAAACCAATAAAAATGTCTATAATGATTAATTCGTAATTTCATGGAACATTAATTAGATCATTTCAATGCACGTGTCTCGAACACGGTGCGTAAACGTGTCATTTTATGTGAACACCACACATAGTCATACTGCCCAGAACTAGTGGAACTATACGACCAAAGATATTGTCAAAGCGATGGGACGGGTGTAAATAGGATACAAAGAGGATGACTGTAAATTCCCTTACAATTCAAGGGTGTTTTCTCATTATCTTCCGCATCGCAATATATCTCAAAGCAGCTACAATAATATAATGCGTGTTGTGTACAATACACTACTATCCGTCGTCGAATATATTATATAAGGACAAGACACTGATAAAAAATGGACAATTCAAAAATATTTAGTATTTTTTCCAGAATATGTTTGTAAAATTCCTGTACACAGGTATATCATTTTTGGTGACCGGATAATTTAACGCACTTCTTAAACATGATATAAAATCAATCTAACCTTACCAAATTAATAATTTTTTATTATTAATAAAAAAAGATTAATTAGGTCAGGTTAGATAAGGTTTTATATCACTTTTAAAAAGTGTGCTGTTTCATACGTGAGCTGTAGTATCATGGAACCATAATTTTAAACCTGTTTTTGTACAACATTTAATATATCTGTAAAATCCCTACGGGCGTTAAACAGATAGAAAAATAATATTCCCTGTTAATTAATTCATTCACAACTGCTTGATATCTAGATTTGTTACACTTGTTGACATATTCCCTGAGATCAGCTACCTGGTAATGCTCTGTATAGTCTCCATAGCCACATGGACTTAATGTGGCTTCACAAAAAAACCTTGTTTTAGCGTAAAATCTCATAAATCTATGAAATTAAGAGTAAATATATTCTGGCAACCTGTCATCGTATATGAAATAGTCAACCTAGTTGCGTCGGTCGCCTAAAAATAAAAAATAATAATAATAATTAATTTCCAAGTGCGCTTTATACTAACTAACCTAACCTAAAATGACAGATATACTACACAGTATATCTGTTATTATAGTATGTATATATATATGCAAATTAAAACTATGACATAAAATATTCACGAGCAGACTTACTTACATGCACAATTTAGAATACTACATTACAAATTAAAATAAACTAGGGGTATAAATAATCAAATGTAAGGTACAAACATCAAAAGAGAAATAAAATCTACATAAAATAACCTAACGTTATATAATTAGAAAGTAACATTTATATTACATGCATGCGAATTAGAACCACAATTTAAAATATTCACGAGTAGCAGACTCACTTAGATGAACATTTTTGTTATTTTAATATGGCAATTTAGAAGCTAAGAGTGTAAATAATCAAATATAGGTACAAATAACAACAGAGCAAGATGCATTATATACATGGTTTTTCACTGGATATTAAGGGCACTGAATTAAATGAATGAAAAAACCGTTATGTTAACTATGTAACCTTTGTACAAGTAACTGAAGTAAGTTTCAACATTTTTTCTAGTGATACCATTTTACCATTCATCGTCATAAAATAGCTCAAATTCTTACCCAACTATAACCACGACGCCATTACCTTTTAGAAATTCGTTCTCGTAAAGATGAAAGTATTTTACCTTGACATACAGAAGCGCATTTCTCAATTGGAAATCTTCGACAGTGAAACGATATTTTTCTCACGCGGATGAGTGCACCAAGACCTACAACTGCTGTTCCTAAATCATTCAAAAGTTACAGTAAAACTTTGGATGTACTCGTAAACAAAGGATAGAATTTTGAACTCTTTCAAAATAGAAATAACCCACAAGTTAGTGGAATAAATGAGCTGCACAAATCACTGATTTTTTTCTGAAAAGACAAATCGCTTCAAAAGTATGTAGGTTTCTCGATATACGCATTATTTTTTATGAACTTTTAGACATTTTATAAAATATAAGTAAAAAAGTCCCGATAAAGTACTTTTTAGTAGTTTGACTAACAGGAGCTTGTTATTCGAAACCTTGTACTAAGCTTACAGTTAAAGTTAAGTTACAAAATATATCTATATAAAATAAAACCACAAATATAAATATTTCGTAGGTATCTTATTTTAAAATATTTTACAAAAACATAAAAAAACGTAAATAAAACAATTTTCTAAATATCTAATAAAAATAGCGTCTTTCAGCTAGCCAAGTTATAATTAATTTTTTTTAAACATTTTATATGTATATTTAATATTAAATTATATATATAGCGAAAAATCCCATATAGGCAAGGCCAGTGGGTATACTTGGTATTAGCTAGTGGGAGTAAAAAAATATTTTTTTTTACGTTTATTTTCATATATTTACTCATATACATATATGAGTATATCTATATTTTATTATTTATATTTACTCTAACTGTATCTTGTATTAATTTGTAAAAGAAAAAAAGATAAAATGGTATATAAAAATTTTGCTTGCTATTTTAATAATTTTTTGTTGAGAAAAAAACCATATTTGTATTAATGCATGAATGTTGAAATTAAGTTATGTAAGAAAAAGAAAAAAATAAATAAAATGGGGAACATATACAATTATAGCGGGAAAAGGTTATTAACTGTTTAGTTTTAATACATTTTTTTATTTCAGCAGGTAACATTTTGAAACAGCTAGGAATCATGTAATCTTGCTTTACTTGTCCGTATTTGTTTGTATATTTGATTTAAAGTCACAGAATGGAGATGTTTGAAATATTAAATAATATGTTAGATAGTACTGGGTAGCCTGCAATCAATTTTTTCCAGAATGATCTAATCACTAGTGCCTACCCATTTGCTGTCATTTTATTTTGCTGAGAGAGGATAGTCTTATATTTTCCCAAGTAAGCCGTCAATAATCTCAAACAGTTAGCTAGCTATTAATTTTTATTGTATTGTTATAACATTCATTTAATTAAAATAATTTCAACCTGCAGGTGAGACCGTCTACCGGTGAAATCCGATAACAATTTAAAGCTGCGCGTAATACTATTAAAATCTTATGTTTGTTATTCCATATTTTTTATATATTCTGTTAGAAAAAATACATTCAAAACAATATTAAACTCTAACTAAGAAGAATTAGATATTTTAAAAAATCCGTGAAGAATAATGACGACATAATTAATAATAATAAAAAATTATCTTTTATAATCCCTTTCTCCACACCATCTGTCTCTTTTTCTTTCCTCCACTCTTTATTTACTCCTCCCCCCTCAGCCATTCTTCCACCACCACTCCAATACCTAATGCATTGATCATGATTTTGTAATAATGTTAATTTAGTATATATATATATATATCCCTGAAGAAGGAACGGTGATTCCGAAGGCGGTAGGAAAAATACTGATTTTTTTTTGTTTAAACTGCTATTTAATAAATAAATTTAATATTTACGTTTTTCAAAACCAATAGTTCCGTCATCAGGATGTAGTGTATGCATAAATAATATAGTTTGTATTTATAAAATATAATACTTGCAAGCAATTGGTTTTGAAACGTTTGTATATTTTTAATAGATGTGTAATAATTTTTTGGCGTCACTATTAATACAATTAAAATGAAGCATGTATTTTATTTACCACACTGTTTAATATATAAAAATCAACATGTTTCGAAAGCGAAGATTTCCTCATCAGGATACACAGTATACTAAAAAATAATGACAAATATAGACGAATGATAAACAGAAAAAAATAATGTAAGAATAGACAAATTACAAACATAAATAAAAAAATAACAAGTGATGAAAGTTGGTAATTCATTGAATATGAAAAAAATTAAGAAATTTTAATGAAAGAGTAAAAAATATTTTTATTTTTCTATGTGTACCATTTATCTACAGTTGTCATTATTTTTAGTATACTGTGTATCCTGATGAGGAAAGCTTCGCTTTCGAAACATGTTGATACTATCATATTAAACAGTGGTGTAAATAAAAATAATTCTTATTAATTTCATTAATAATTTAATTGCGCTACAAAATAATTACGTATCTAATGAAGAATTAAAAAAAAATATATATATATATATATATATATATAAAATATTGCCACATGCGTTTGTGAATTTGCGTTTATTGAAGAAAATTTATATTTAGTTTTGTTTTATTTCAAGTAGCGAGGGTAGAGTACCGAACGTGGTGGAATATCACAAAACTACGTTATACAAATGCAACCTTTATTGTGTATTAACTACATTATGTTACTGCTGATGATTCTGTGCTGAATGCTAACAGTATGAAAGATCTACAGTCCCTCATAAGGATGAACGAAGTACGTGTGAATAATGATCTCATGATGAATGTAAGTAAGTTTAAAATCATGGTGTTTGAAAGAGAGAGTACGAAAATAGTGTGAAATATAGTTGTGAATGACGAATACTTGGAGCAGGTCGACGAGTTTATGTATTTGGGAAGTATGTTTACGAGAGATGGAAAGACTGAAAGAGATATTGAAAGAAGGATGAACGCAGGAAACTCCTGTTGAGAATGCAAGGCTGATGTAAGCGTAATGAGTAAGATTGCAGGGATTCTTAGATGGTTTGGGCATGCAGGGAGAGTGAACGAAGAAAGAAGTGTAAGGAGAATATATGACGTGAATGGAAGAAGTAGCCGGGCACGTCCGAGGAAGACATGTCACGATCAAGAGAATGTATGAGACGTTGTGAATGTGAATGAAGTAAGAAGTGTGTGCTAAGATCGAGCTGTTTGTCCATCCTCTCTGCCTACCCCTTTGGATAAACGGCATGATGGTTAGTTAGTTAGTTATGTAACTTTTTTTCAGACCGTAAAAAAGCAATCAATATTTTTAAAAGTTCATTTCAATTATAATTCGTGGTATGCAAACAAAACTTCTTCAAATAACAATGAGTTTCCACCTCTTGAAAAAAAAGGCATCATATATAAAAGAAAAGAAATGCAGATTCCAAATACATACATCGAAATTATATTTTCTTTCTGTAAATAGCGTGACTTAAAAACCTCCATGCGTCTTTCATCCTCACGTGAATCAAGTTAATTGGCAGCAGTGATAATTTTTAATTACTATAATTTATATTAATTAAATTAATTCTGGTTGAATAGAGAAGACGACTAGCAAGTATTCATTAGGGTGACCTGAATGAACTCATAATAATGATTAGTCAATAAAATTAATTATTAAACTTAATTAAAAGCTATTCCGAAAACAATATTTATGAAGCTCGTAAGTCGACTGAAATCAGATGGTCGTGTTGAAAGATGAGCAATTTAAATTAAATTATTTGAGAGAGAAAAATGAAACCATTAGAAATCTTGTTCCTATTTTGGTGTTTGGCTACAATTTTGAAATCACCACAGTAAATATCAATAGATTAATCAAGCACATTCACAACAGTTTTTAGTGGAAGTCATTGTTGAACACATCACATTAAACCATTAGGAACATAGGTTTTGTTGTTGAGGTTATTCCAACAATTTTCACAATGAAAATTATATCATTAGTGATATAATAACAAATTAATCGAATATTCTGATAGCAGCAAGACGGAAATAGTAAATGGAAAATGTTTACCGTAAATCTTTATTTACAAAAATGAATGTTTATCTGTCTGTCCTGGATTTTCTCAGCTTTCGCTGAAAATAGCACAGTTTATTTTTATTATTGCCAAAAAGGTTTAGAGATTAATTTAAATGAAATCCAATATGTAAAACTGTTTCTATAACGTTTTAAAATTAGTATGAAAAACATTGAACCCGCCATGTTGTATTGCGGTTATTCCATATATATACCACTCTGATTAGCCACAGATCACATATTCAAAAGACGAAGGTTTATTTGGGTAGAAAATTTTCTAAATAGAAAACACAAACAATTAATCACATACTTAAGAAATTTTGAAAAAATAAATGTTAGGAATGAAATAAAGTTTTGGAATATAATAAATTATTTATTTATTTAGAGATAGTAATAATAGTCGTCACAAGGCATTACTTTCGCTGTCAAATCAATTAAGGCACCCAAACGATAAGCAAGAATACACAACTTCGTAACTTTATTAAAAATAAATTCTGAGCAAGGCCGGGTACACATCAGCTAGTAAATATATAAAAAATAGAAGTTATTTTCATGTCATGGTTTCTGAAGAAGGTGAAGAAGTTCTCCAAAAATATAGATGCAAGAAAAATGGCTAGCCTCGAACGCAACGTAAAAAAAACAATTCATACTTTTCCAAATTGTTCATACTAGGGGGAGAAGGATAACCAATAGGGTGCAGGATGCAGGAAATTTTCATAGCTGATGAACATTTAAATGTGGGCCGGTAATCAAGCTTATGCGATTGTTAGTGCAAGTGAAATAACACAAAACTGCACTACTTAAATTCTGTTATTATTATTGTTGATAAATTTGGTAGAATCGTTGCCAACATTCTTTAAAGCATAGGAGTGCCTAAATAAAATAATAATAATAGTTCTTTATTCCAGAAGGTATGCCGGGGTAGTGCAATGCAATATGTTCCATAAGTGTACATAATATAAATACATAAATAACAATAGGTACGTTAAATGAGAGGAAGAAAAAAAAAAGAAAAAAATTGTTCATTCACTGAGAGAGAGAGAAAAGTTTATAGTGGATATTTGACGTTCTTCCATCTCCAAAGGGCCATCAAGAGAGACTCCATCCATGCAGCCGTGGCAGTAATGATGGTATTTCTGGATTGGGGTACTCTGCACCATAAGCTTCCCATGCGGTGGCGGAGAAGTACCCTGAAAGAGTGCACTCGTCCTTCCAGGAACATTTCTGTAGCGCTGCAGTTTCGTATCTTATCCTAAATATGGAGAAGAAACTTTGTAGTAAAAACGGAGATTCTTTTTTTTCCCTATTATGTTTCTTCTGCTGCTTCTCTCCTTTTCATCCGACGAAATTGCTTTAAAATTGAATTAATACGTATTTTTTTATTTTTGCTTCTCATATACATATATAGTCGGTATGTGTCTGGTGACATGCATATTGAATATAATGATATTCTACTTACATGTTTTTTTTTAACTTTTGGAAAAGAGTTAATGTATAATTTATTTCTGCTCCGAATAAAGCACAATTCTATTCGAAACTATTAATTTTTTTTCAATACATGTGTATCTTGAATTTATTTTCATATTAATATACATAATAATAAAAAATTAAATTCTTTTTTAATTTCTAATATAAATTTGTTATTCAATGTTTTATAATATTTTTTTATTAAATTTTTTGTTTAATTACTTACCTACTCTAATCAATTTTTATATTATCGTGTTCTATATTTATCATTTGTCTGTACTTGACAGTATTAATTTTAGTATTCTATATATTCCTTATGAAGAAAGCATCGCTTTCGAAACATGCAGATATGTGTATATTAATAAAGTGGTGAAAACAAAATAATTTTTAATTCATTTATTTTAAATTCAATACATGTAAAATTATTTTATGGCGTCATTATTAATAGCATTTATAGGAGGTATAAAACAAAAACAAATTTTGTTCAATTTATTTTTTCTAACTTATTGAGTAAACTTCATTGTAATATTTAATCATTGATAATATTAACATATCCCAAAATGAACCACGAAACCGAAAAAACAACAGAAATCAAAAAGATTTCAGTCGCATCTGGGACTCGAACCCAGGACCTCTACCTATCCGGGGTAACCGCTTAACCAACTAAGCTCATGAGACCAGTTCAATTTACGCCATTTACACCGATATCATACTCCAAGTTGAAGACTTGCTAATATTATCCTCCATTTTTATAAATCCCATATTATTGGCTGCTATCCTTATGATGATTGCAAAGTTTCATCCCGAACTCAATTGCAATCGCAACAGAGTCTCAGATATACCTACCCGATTTTATTTATATGAGACATCTATTGACTTATTTTACAAGTCTGGAAAGAAATATTCAATTTATTTTTTATAACTTATTGAAGTTTGTAAACCTCATTGTAATATTTAATCATTGAAGAAGATAATACTAACACATCCCAAAATGAACTACGAAACCGAAAAAACAACAGAAATCAACATAAATGGCGTAAAGTAAATGGCGTAAATTGAACTGGTCTCATTAGCTTAGTTGGTTAAGCGGTTACTCCGGATAGGTAGAGGTCCTGGGTTGAAGTCCCAGATGCGACTGAAATCTTTTTGATTTCTGTTGTTTTTTCGGTTTTTTGATACATTTTGGGATGTGTTAATATTATCTTCTTCAATGACAAATTTTATTGTTTAATATTTAGATATCAACATGTTTCGGAAGCGAAGCTTCCCTCATTAGGATAGACGTATGCTAAAAAATAACATGTTTTTTTAAATTTATTTTTTGTTATGTATATAAATACTTTTTTTTAAATATTTCGATTAATTACTTACCTACTTTTATCACTTATTGTTAATTTTTGTTTATGTTTTAATTTGTCTATTCTTATATTATTATTTCTCGATGTTTATTATTTATCCATACTTGTCGTTAGTATATTGTGTGTCCTAATGAGGAATGCTTCGCTTCCGAAACATGTTGATATTTACATATTGAATATTGGTATAAGCAAAATAGTTATTACTTATTAATTGAAAAATTGTTTCACAGCAAAATTAACAGATTTTAAAATATTAAATTTTTAGCATTAGGTATTGTTTGGTATGATGGCTACTATAAATGGAAAAATCGTTATAAAGAAAATTGTTAAAAATGTAAGTCGGGAAGCCAACCGCTATAAAAAAATGACATATTTCAAGAAACCACCGGAAAGCACATTGTTATGCAGTCTATACAATATGTAATAAAATGTTTGATATTTGCCAGCTTCACGTAGTCTACGTGCACGTAGAGAACATACCGCCATACCGACAATAGAATACCATCAAAATTAATATTATTGCGTGTGTGTATTCGGTAAAACAAATAACTTGAGAATGTGTTATTTCATTACGCAAAAGTATTTCAATGTCATTACCGCTCGGCGTAATACCTCTCCCAGGTGACTTCATCACCGTGATAATCTCTCTCCGTGAGAAGTCATTTCACTTCGCTTCTTCACCATTCCTCCGCCATGCCGAGAGGAAAACAAGTACATTGCGTAAGGCCAACAATATGTGGAACAACCGCGACAAGATCTTATGAATTCCTTCTGCAGCACATCATACTGAAACGTATAAAGGTTAATTCATTATAATATGTTATGTAGATATAAAAAAAAAATGATTATTTGTTTGTGTGTCCTCGGTTTTCTCGAAAATCCGTTTGTCCGGTTTAGCTGAAAATAGCATAGATCGTTCTTATTAGTGCCGGGAAGGTTTAAAGAGTGGTTTGAATGAAATCCAATATGTAAAACTGTTGCTATAACCATTTAAAATTTGTATGAAAAAATTTGAACCCGCCATGTTGTATTGAGGTTATCCCATAGATATTCCACTCTGGTTAGCCAAAGATTACATATTCATAAGTAGAAGGTATGTTTGGGTAGAATGCTTTCAAAATGGAAAATACACGTACGTACGTACCAACTTAAGAACTTTATTATTTAGATGTTTTGAAAAAATAAATGTTTGGAATGAAATGAATTTTTAAAATTAATGTCTCTTTGATTCGTTGTTTAGAGAAAGTAATAGTCGTCACATGGCATTACTTTTACTGTCAAATTAATTATGGCACTCAAACGATAAGCAAGATTTTACAACATCATAATTTTATTAAAATAAAAATCCCGAGCTATGCCGGGTACACATCAGCTAGAATGTCATATTTTTAATTGCAGCTGATTAATATGATTTATTTAATATACAGGTAAAAACCTATGTTGTTGTGTGATTTTATAAGAAAGGAATATGATCAAATAAGGTATTATTCTCTTAAGTTCTAGAGCAAGCAACTCATGAAAGAAAGAAATTGATAAATCAAGATAAAACAACTTTTGCGTAATATTATGCTCGATTTTATTCAAATAAGATGGTAAGTAATAATAGACTCGTTAAAAAAGTATTTCCATTTTCACTTAAATGCGGGAGAGGGTGCTTATGATCCGACCATTTTTATTATAACCCACGAATTTCAGTAATTTTGTATGTTTTTGTGTTTGTATAGATCGTCGGAGAAACTACACAAGCGGGAAATGTGAAATGGAAAGAAAAATTGTACAAGGTTAAAAAGAGAGAAGGGGAGTTTGTCCGAAACAAGTTGTTTGTGTAATCGCTCAAAGAGAGAGAACGAGAGAGAGACCACTGCACAACCAACTGTACAACTCATAAAAGTAAAGGTTTTTGTTCTTAAGCTTATTCTTTACCACCCAGTTTGCCTGAGGATTAAAGGTATATTATTTCATCTTTCGTGTCATCCAAAGGTGGGGGTAATTCATTTACTCATGTAAGAAAATAATCTTCAAAGAAATGAAGAGACATTTTCACAAAGTGTCTTTTATACTTTTCATTGCTTTCTTCGGCTCATTCGTGATGTTGGCAACGAAAGAGAAAGAGAGTGGAGAGAGGCGTGGAAACTGAAAGGAGCGGCAGGCGAGTGCGAGGGAGACGAGCGGTACTGTTGTTGGGTTGACGGTAATACGCTGTGCTGGTAATAGCGATGGTGTGGAAGATGTAACGCCGACGTAACCGCGATGTAACCGGCAGCGGCCGCGTGCTCCACTTTCCTCGGTCTTGCGACCTTTTGAACGGAGAAAGGCAGGAGTTGCAAACGTGGGCAAAGAAAGTTCTGATTAAAGTACTCCGTCGGACCCGCTCCCGGGCGGAAGGAAATGCGAAGAGGAAGGTAAAGAAGTGTTCAATTTAAATATTGTAATTGCTCATGTCTCACCACGGGTAATTTTATTTATAATACAATCGTTATATAATGTTACATACGAAAATTACCCACCCGAAATTGTGGGGTATTGCATGTAAAACTGTTCCGGACTTTAAATAACAACGACAATAATAATTACGGTTTTGGTTGAATGTAATAAGCGACAGTTTTAAGGTTTAAAAGGACAAGGATAACCAAACACTTACTGAATGATGTCAAGAACAAACATGCTCCTCGAAAGTAGTTTTTTCTTCTCCGAACCAGAGAGCACTCAAAGCGATTCCTGTGTTCCTGTGCGTTCCATTTTTCAAAACGTAGTATTTGATTTGGGAAGTAATTACTGGATAAATGGAAATTAAGATAGAAACCAAACAGATTATCATTTCAGAACCTAACAATAATAATTATTACAAAATGAACATATAATGGAAATAAAAATATAATACATTGTATTATTTTAAATTATTATTACGTATACGCGTATATACTGCTATAATTAATGAATCTTTAAATGCTTATTTAAAAGAACTCATTTCGATAGATAAATACACTCAGCATTGGCATATAAAAAGTACTTTATCTGTAACATCCAGTGTGTAAGGTTTAACAAACTTTAAATAAATCCTGATCACAATACTCCGACTGACAGCATCTATATTTTCGGTGAACTTTCTTTCGAGCCTTAAAATCTCAGGTATCTTCTAAAGGATTGAGTAAAAGGGATTAAAACACTACAAATTCTATAGCTACGCTCAAAAACATCGACGATAGATTGCTCAAACACCGGAAGACTCGAGACTCTGTGAAAAATTAGTAAGCGAGGGAAATAACTAGTCGTTGGGAAATTATGTTACGTAGTAAAATGAGTTTTTGGAAAGGTCCAATAAGAAGTTGCCGATCGCTCGGACTTCCTACTCGGCGAGTAAAAAGAAAGTGGCACGAACGCTTATATTTAGTTATTTCATAATGGATCATTTCTTCCGATAGCATTCACCTTGGTAATGAAATTATTTGAGGTCGCGTGAACCCAACTTCAAAAATGTGCATTGTTTGTATTTTTCTGCATCGGTATTTCACACGCCATTGTTTGGATTAAGAAAAATATGAATGAGTTCTGTAATTTTTACACAATAGTGATTTTTATCGGCTGAATATTTATTATGGCGTAATATGAATTACAAACGCAATAAATAACACAATTTGAAAAGATACCTTCCAAGTTATTCCCTAACAGTGATTAGTGGTAAAATTATTTTTAATGATTTTTATGGAAGTATTTCGTGCATCCGGACGCTATTTTTTGTTCTTTTTTAAATAACTGATTGAATATTATTAAAAACAACAAACACTTTGTTTTAAACCACTAATTTATTAATAAATTAATTAAAAATTACTCCGTAATCAAAACTTTATTAATATATACATATACTATTTTACTAGGAATATAGTAAAGTATTTTATATATTTCTGATGAGGAAAGCTTCGCTTTCGAAGCATGTTCACATGTATATATTAATAAAGTGGTGATTATGAAGTAATTTTTAATTCATTTATTAATAATGACGCCAATAGAAATAATAATAATAGTGAATACCAATTGAATACCAAGTGAATACCAATCTTTGGAAGAAATGGTACTAATTTATTATCAAATACAACAAACACTTTCTTTTAAACCACTAATTTATTCATCAGGATATCAATGAACAAAAATACATATAGTGAGCATATTACATAGTTGGGATATTCAAAAGGAAGGAGACAGAATATAAAACGTAACAATGGAACCATGAGACAGAGATATGCTTACATGTGGGAATGGGACAAAACATGAAAAAACAAAGAGATAGAACGTCAAAAGAGGGATTACGAATAAGTGGGAAATTTTGAATTAACAGGAAATATATCTAATATGAGATTGTAAGACAAATTAAGTCGATTATTAAAAATATTACTATAAATTGAATATTGCATCATATCTGTAAAAGCTTTCGGAAGAAAAAAAACTTCAGTTTCTCTTTGTTGGTGACTGAAAAAGACCCTTGTTGTTTATGAGAAATATACATGTTTATTTTACAGTATACGCCGACTATCAATTTCGTTGTCTTTATAGTCATTTTTGCTAAAGAATCGTTAAACTTCAGCCAATAATTTCGCGAAATTCTGTTGTCTTATGTGAAAGTATTCCGTTGGAAAAAAATACGATGAAATCTGTTTTTAGAGTAAAATTCCAGGAAAATGGTACAATTACCCCCTTACTTCAGAACAACGCCACCAGTGAGCCAAATGAGTTAGACACGGGCAAAATAAGTTATTATGTACGAATTTTTGTTGATTTGCTAAATTTAAAACGTTGTTGCTTAAGAAAAAAGATATCAATGACTATTTTACAAACAAACAAAAAAATGTAATACTCTATACAAAACATCATCGCTTAACTTCCGTTATCTTTGTTATGAAATAATTAATTTCCTTTGACTGTGTATAAACTGGCGGTCCGTTTGATAGATTCACCTATCTTAAAAAAACCGATTGCAATCGTCGGAGCACAGACGTCAGGTGAGAATACTGTCTTTGTTCTAGCGATAATTCAATGGAATGCTCTGAGGATAGCTTCATTGATTCCCTCGGTACCTGTGTAGTCGGGAAACACGGCAACGCGCGCCCAACGGTCTTCGTGGTTGAGTGGTTACAATCCTTGACTACGAATCCGGATATTGCGGGTTCAAATCCCGGCGTGTTCAACAAAATTTCGTTTGATTAAATTGTTTTATTTCACAATTTATTAATTAAAAATAATATGTACTATATATGCGGCACGTTCCAGAGTGGCAGATTCTATCGCTCTTGTTATCGAAACGTTCCTTGAAATGGCTTTAGCCGTGTTTGGCGACCAGATCTGAATAGCCAGGTACTTCCCCATAGGGATGCCATAGGATCACTAGTCTTAGACGGTTGGGAGCAGGTGGGACTATTGTGTGGTATCACGTAAAAAATAAAATTAAAAAATATATTTTTACACGGTTAACATTTGTCACATGAGAATGGGTAGCTTCTTCGACTCATCCTTGTGTGCAACAGGTAGCCTGCGGAATGATCTGCCGGTATCTGTGTTTCCTCCCTCTTACAACATGGGTCTCTTCAAGACCCAGATTCACTCCTTCCTTTAATGCAAAAGACCCCCCACACAGAATCCTTCAGATATGATATAGGCCTCGAGGGAAATTACTTCCCCAGGGCTTTCTGTGTGGAGTAACTAAATAATCCATAAACTTTATTGCGTACACCACACATGTTGTAAACATATTTATTAGAGATATTTACACGCCCACCGATTGTATATATGTGATATATTTTGTACGATGCTTCTATATAAATATTTTAATTGTGTTTCTAAAAAAAAAAAAAAGTGACTGTATTTTTATTAAAATATCGACTATTTTAATAGGGTTTCCAAAAGTTTAGGATTGGTGCCTCAAAAAGATGTTTAATTTTCCCAAAGGAAGTCACAGACAGCAAATTTTATCTTGTCCAAACAAATATGTTTCATAATAACTACTAAAAACACACTTGAGACATGGTTAACTGTATATTTGTTTGTTTAAGATATTCCGTGTTTGCATATTGATTTAACGAGCTTACTTTCGATATCGCAGAGCAGACGGCCACACCCGGTCGATAAAAATGTTTTTAACTGTGTCGGTTGTGACCGTGAAATTTCTCACAGGTGCTCGATGGCGTACTCTACTCATGTCGTGCGGGGATATCACTACTGTGTCTTTAGTCAATCAATTTATTTATATTTAAATACAGTTTTTTATGTGTTATTTTAAAACTCCGCATTCAATAACAAAAAGTCTATCGATCAACATTTTTATGAACCTATATATCGTCGCAAGAAAGCAATACTGCCGTAACCATCACTATCTACGAAAATGCTTTGTATACACTATTCCACAGGTATTTTTTTCTGCGTCGATCTGCGTGGGTCCCGTGACTCTATAATGAAAAATAAGACCTGTACGACGTTGGAAAAGCTCTTCGTTTTGTCAATATTAAGTTTTTTAATTGATATATAAATCAAATAAATGAATTATAAAACACACTTTGTATTCACCAATTACTAAAAATAATAATGCCAAGTATAGACTTATTCTAATACTTGACATTATTGTTTTTAGTATTCTATATATTCCTGTTGTTGTAGTTGTTTGTGTATATTTAAAAAGTGGTAAATACAAAGTATATTTTAAAATTCATTTATTAATAATGACGCCACAAAGTGAATACCAATGGTTAGAAGATATATAAATTCTCCGATTTTTTTTCATGTCTTTGGCTGTTAAAGTATGTTGCTTTCCTGCGACAAATTATCATGTTATATACATTTGACGGCCTTCGTTGCCGAGGGGTGAGGTCCTCTACTACGAAAGCATAAGTCGCGGGTTCGTATCTCGGCGTGAGCAAGTAAATTTAACAGGATTTATTTGTGCTATTACTAAATTAATTAAAATAATATAATATAGTTTACTTATGGCATGTTGGGTGGTAGACACTCTCAGTATCGCTCTGGTGAAAGACCACCACTTGAATCGAAACATTGCTTGAAATGGCTTTAGCCGTGTTTGGTGACCAGATCTGAACACCCAGGTATATTTCCATCTTCCACCTCCCCATCTACTTCCCTCAGCCTCTCAGTATATCGCAATTGGGGAAACCAGATGCCACAGTCCCATTGGCTCCAGACGGTTGGGAGCAGTTGAGATTGGGACTCTTGTGCGGTATTCACATGTATTTTAAAAAAACACGTAAGTATACAGAGTGTGTCAGCACGTATCCGATAACTGTGATTCCTGAGCTTGTTTGAACTAAAAAACTTTAGTGGCATTTTAGTCTCATTTTAGAATTATTTTTGCTTTTAGTGTTTTAAAAAGAAATTACAAACAGAAAAAAAAATTATATATCGTAACTGGTCACTCAGCCGAATAACCCCCCAACTCCAACCCTTACTGTCTGATACCTAGTGATTTTTGATGATTGTTTACGAAAAAATAGATCGGAGACCAAAAAGCGATCCATATTTTTACTGCTCCAAATAAGCTCAGGAATCGCTGGTTAAAGTCTGTCGGGTACATGCTGATTACCTTGTACTCGTATATATACAATCGTGTTTTTGCACGCACCGAGTTTCAGTGAGATAAATAAACACTGTTATTTGTCATTAAATATTTCATAAACTTTATTGCGTACACCGTACATGTTTTAAACACATTTATTAGAGATAAATTAAAAATTAATTAAATTAATTAAATTTAAAATACCTATTTTATTTCGTAGATGCCATATTCTGAAAGCAGCCCTGAAGGCATGACAGTGGTGGGTGGATGGAACTGGCAGATAATGGAAGAAAGCAGACTGAATGCAGTGGTGATACTGAGGCGTGTGCATGAACCATATAGGTACGATCGAATACGAATAAACTAACTAACTAACTAACCATCACGCCGTTTCCCCGCAGGGGTAGGCAGAAAAGACGGGCCGCCAAACAACTCGATCTCGGCATACACTTCTTGCTTCATTCACATCCATACATCGTCTCATACATTCTTTTCTAATATTCCGATTTCTGACACGGCACGACTCATGTATTTGATTCACTTGATCGTGCCATGTCTTGGCTCCTTTTTCCAAATACGAATAAAGAGATCCGTAAATGAACTATGACTGATGTCAGCATAATCAACGGATTTTAGAAAAGAGTGTTGATATCGTTTTGTCGTATAGAGCGGATGATCGCAAAAAAACAGGATAGCAGGTCATTTGAGAAGAACGCTGTTAATCAGCGAAATTCATATACGATTTTGCAAACAAAGTACATTTTATCGGGAAACACGTTTTATTGGAGATAATATCTCATCCTGGTATTTATTTTAATAATTACTTATATTCTTGCTCGTTTTCAGGAAACGAAAAACATATTTTTTGATGGACGACAGAACAAGGATTTGATTACAATTTTCCGAAATATGATTTGTGCCTCAATAAGAAATAAATTGAATTGCGACGCTTCGAATAGTATTGAAAGGCATAACAAAATAAGGTTGTGGATTGAACATGGATTTTCAAACGAGAGTAATTATAAGATTAGTTGGGAAATTTAAAAAAAAAACCTTTAATATTTTATCACTTTTTATGTACACACCTAGGTATATGGAATAATTCTACTAACTAACTAACCATCACGCCGTTTCCCCGCAGGGATAAGCAGAGAGGACGGACCGCCAAACAACTCGATCTTGGCATACACATCTTGCTTCATTCACATTCATACATCGTCTCATACATTCATCGTCTCATACATTCTCATTCTCAAATTCATTCACAAGTTCATTCCTCCAAACCATCTAAGCGTCCCTTTCTTGATATTACTCATTACGCTTACATCAGCCTTGCATTCTTTACGAATTTCAATATTTTTCACACGATCATACATGGTTTTACCACACATTCGTCTCAGAGATCTCATTTCTCCATATCATCAAAATTCTTTTATTTGCTATTTATTTTATTATTTTATAATCTCTAGATGCAGTATCAAAATTAAATAAAGATATGTAATTTATTATCAGGGTTTTTTTTTAATAAAATTTGGTTTGGTAACCTTTATGTATTTTGTAAAACGGAAACCATCGAATAGAGCAACTATGGTTGTGTAAATATTAAAATAACTTAATAGAAAAATATCTTGTGGTTGTAAAAACAATAAAAATAAAATATGTACATAAGCACTTACCGGTAGGTAAAATATGTACATAAGCACTTACCGGTAGGTAAAATATGTACATAAGCACTTACCGGTAGGTAAAATATGTACATAAGCACTTACCGGTAGGTAAAATATGTACATAAGCACTTACCGGTAGGTAAAATATGTACATAAGCACTTACCGGTAGGTAAAATATGTACATAAGCACTTACCGGTAGGTAAAATGTGTCCATAAGCACTTACCGGTATGTAAAATCGAGCTATGGAGAGAGTGTAGTAATTGCTTAACAGTCATGTGAAATATTCCTTTATTATTGTATTTAAATAACATGATAAAACCCGTACAGGATATTTAGTAAATTGGGTTCACAAAGATTTCACAATTGTCACAATTCGTCAAAATACTGGACGCCAGAAGTACTTTGTATCATCGTTGAAAAGCGAAACGGGTCATATATCTTCAGTTATTCAAAAGCGTTCGTCCTTGCAACACTTTTAACTTTGTGTTATGAAATATTGCGGTAGGCCGTTAAACAATGCGGGCTCAACAAAGTGCTAAGCGAACTGTAAAGGAGAAAGTGGTGACGACCAAGGACTCGCCGGGATATACGAGTAATAGAAATGTAATGAATCCAGAGGTTTTTATAAAGAAATACGTGAATAGTAAAAATATATATATACACATGTGTATATTGGTTGATCTTGTGATGAAAATAATTTAATTCAATTTATTAAAGCTTACCATATATACCTCATTTTAATATTTAATCTTTGTAGATAATATTAATAGATCTCAAATTAAATATGAAACAGAAAAAGGCCTAATTATTTTCCGTCAATTTTATAGATATCATACTTTAATTTTCCGTATTTATTTTGTTGTATGACTGAAAAGTTCTACCAAAATATTTTTAAAATTCGATAGTGTCTTGGATATACCTATCCTACTTTTATTTGTATGGGACACAAAGTGACTTTTCTGCAATTTATGATTTCTACATTCTAGAAAGAATATTCAATTTATTGGAAAAAACTTACTATAAACTTCATTGTAACTTTTAATATTTGAAGATGATATTAACACAAGTTAAATTAAATTTGAATCAGAAAAAGACAAATAAAATAATATAGTGTTGTCCTGGGAAAACAGATTAGGTCCTGGGTTCGATTTCCAGATGCACCCCATACATTTTTATTAAAAAGTTTTGATATTTTTCTATTACAAATTTACATATAAAATTTGCTCTGACCTATTGATACGTGTATCTCCTCTAATTTAACCTTTTGTGTAGGTAGATAATGAACTTTCATATTGATTTCGTTATAGAAACAATCTTAAATTCTACTTTAAATATCAGGAATTTTTTTTGTAAAAACACGTTATTTCAGGCAGAATTTGCGTCTGGGCTTATTCAATAACTCAAAACCTCGTACTCATACAAAAAAAAATTAAAATCAAAAGAGGGTTGTAAGTGTCTGAAAGCTTTACCCAGGCACACTGGACTAGTAAATAGTTGGATAGAATAGGAATGATAGATTAAATATCTGAGATTGGTTTTAATAACTTTAATTCGAGTATAATACGCAGAATAGGAATAAGTTTTAATGAATTATTATTCGATCTTACACAACATTATTTAATTGGATATATCAATCCTATTTGCTCCAGTAAAACATATTCGCTCTTACACAACATTATTTAATTGGATGTATCAATCCTATTTGCTCCAGTAAATCGTATTCGCTCTTACACAACATTATTTAATTGGATATATCAATCCTATTTGCTCCAGTTAAACATATTCGCTCTTACACAACATTATTTATTTGGATATATCAATCCTATTTACTCCAGTAAAACGTATTCGCTCTTACACAACATTATTTAATTGGATATATCAATCCAATTTGCTCGGGTAAAACGAATTTGCTTATTTTTTCTTCTATCCTAAATTTAAAAATCACAAAGTTTTCGTTATTGATAGTGTTATCCCACCATTATGTTTTACTTTAGTACGGGAAACAAATCTAATGATTACGTCCTCCGTAGTTTTTTCATCTTTGGATCCTAAAGCAGAAGCGGCAGACCGTAAAAGAAGGATGATATGCAAATGTTTCTACAAACACAAGTTATTTCCAGAGTAATTGTTTTATTATTTTACGATGGAGGGCGAGCCGAGTCAAAGAATAATTCAACCGACACAAAAAGTCCGTAATTCGAAGAAGAACCATAACTCAACGGAAAATAAAGTTTTGTTTATTGCCGATCTGAGCTGTATTCGTAGCAGAGCCGTAAACTCATTTGCTCTGGACCCACACGTCTTGGGCTTAAATCTCTGTTCGAACAAAAAGGGTATATCTATTTCGTGCTTTTTAGATACCGAAAAAATGAAACATTTATATCTAGTTATCAGTGGCGTGCACTCCTTAAAGGCTGAAAGCTGTGTTTACATTTAAAAAAAAAACGAGTCGCAATAATAAATTAAAAAAACTTATTTTTTCATGAATTTGGTAAGTAACTTGTACACTCATTTATTCAGTTAATCTCAATAATCATTGGCTTTTTCAAATATTAAATATACAATTCATAATCAAATTTGAAAAACTACACACGGCCTATCTTTGGTCATAGAGCAATGCAGGCCACTGCTATTGATATTATTTTAGCACCTTCTCGAGATTATTTTAGTATGGTCAGAAGAGATGTAAGCAGTTCTGAATATTAAGGTACTTCCCATTTTCTCCTTTGTCTTGCCCAATTCCTTTAGTCTCGCTACTTCTCTCGAATGAGGATGAAATAATTTGAGGTTTGATGAGCGGTATAAACATACATAAAGTTTTACCGTACTGGCAAGACTGACGCCTACCCATATTACGTCAAATCTGGAATTTTCCAGACTCAACAGCCGCACACAGTTGAGGTCAGCTCGGTTATACAAACAAACACCTCCTTTTGGTCTGAACTTGCCTACGAGGGTGAAGCCCCGGGCAGTCCAGTTAGGAGGCGTCAGGAGGCTCATATATTTGTGTTTCAGAGAGGAATATAAGGTTTAGGCGTTGGGATCGAAGGTGGTGGTGAACAGAATTAAAATTTTTGTGCAGACCTCGAATATTGGTAAAATTCACCAACATTATTGGCCTGCACCGGGGACGCCTACTACTCGTCGTGGTAATGTTATTAATATTATTTATATTTTGTGATTGTATGGTTTTCATATTTTTGTTGGGGGTTTTAGAAGAAAGGGGAAAGCAAGGGAAGGATTAGGTATAAAGGGCGGGTAGGAAGCTGGGGGTCAGGGTATCCAGGTCTGACGGACGTATGAATCCATCCCACCCACTGCGGTGCAAGGCTATGGGTCGGGAGAGTCCGGCTGCGAGGGGCTCCCAATGCGCCCCAAATGCTACTGCTGGGTCCCCTCCGGTCACGAATCGGCACAACAGCAGCGGCTGAGTTTTTACACCCGCTGGTGGGGCAGCCCACCCTCAGTCGCGACCCGGAGGTTGGGCCCCAGTACTATCAAGCGGCCCGGACAACGGTAGCCAGTTGTAAAGGCTCTCCCTCAACCAGTATCTTCCGATCCGACCCACCGTGCAGTAGGTGAGCCAACACACCCGCAGCCAAGACCTGGACAAATCTTTCCCCGTGAACCCGGGTACCCCTGCTAATTCACCAAACGTAGCGAACCACTTGAGGTGACCTATGGTAGAGGTGTTGGTCATCCAAACAATGGTTCCCGGGGCGGCGGTACCCACACCGGCCTCCCAAATTACATGTCTAAAGGAATTAAAATGTTTAGCTTACTTACCAGTGAAATACAAAAATGTGCCTAGATTAAGCATATTTAGAGCAAGAGACAAACAATACGTATGTAATAAGTATTAGAAATAAGCAATAATATAATATAAGCAAATTTATATAAGACCACATGATATGGGACTATTTTAAGTTTAATAAATAAATAAAATATAAATAAATAAAACGTATATAAATTAAACATAAATAACAAATACAGAAATATTCAATTTACTATATGTATATTTTTTAAATTTTTAATGCACACGGTGATGTAAGCTGCTAACTCACGATTAATAAATAAAAAATAATAAAAAATTTACTCTTACAAAAAGTCGATACTCTTTGAGACCATTATATTATGTGTAATACAGCTTGTTATGATAGATTTACAGTTACCTAAAAAAAGGTGACTATCAACTCAATAAAAACATTTTTATTGCTTACCTACACATTTTGTTTAGAAGAATAATAAAAAAGAATGTTTGTTTTATAACAAAGATCTGTAGGGATAGTCATTCTATAAACACCCGGGAACTTTCTACCAATAAATCAAAGCCTTTCATGTCGCCGAATATAACTTATTTTGCTTTCCGTTCCTTTACGGATGCTTGACCTTCACCCCTTTTAAACCTGTAATCTTTATACATATATTTTTTTAAATATCTATAATGGGTATTCTCTGCATTCATCAGAACGCTGCGTTAATATTTTCCGATGATTAAAAAATTATTATTATTATTTTCTATTTCATGATCAATGTTCAATCGGGTTCAAAACCCTGCGTAGGCAAATAATTTTTGAGCTAATTAATATTTGTGCTGTTTCATATATATTTATGTATGCTTAAATGGGAATAATATGTACCTATTATAGTATATTTGCGGCGCGTTCCAGAGTGGTAGATTCTCTCATTATCGTCCCGGCAATAGACCACCATTCAGAATCGTAAAGTTGCTCGAAAATGTAGGTCACATCTGATTTGCCTGGTGCTTCCCCAATCCCAATCAAAATATTCTTCTTCTACATGTCATGAGCGTTACGAACACTCGCTTGTACCAAGGTAACCTGATGTTAGTAATAGGTACGCAGATGTGGCGGATCTATTTAACTGCACGTAAAGAAGTACAAGAAGGCTAGATCATATCTTTTCAATCAATATTAATATAACTTAAGTTTACTATGTGTTTTACATATACGCATATCTTTTACTTTTATATCCTTCATGAACTTTTTTTTCTTTATTTACCCTCTGATGTCATTGTATGACCTAATGCCACATTTAATAGTTATTATTTTAAAATATTTGTGCTATATTCTTATACTTTTAATTAACTTTTTGATGGCCTCCATGGTCGAGGGGTAAGGCTCTCCACGACGAATATACATATTTTTCTCCGCCATTTAATTAATTTGTGTTGTTTCACAATTAATTCATTTAAAAATAATATATAGTATATTTTCGCACATTCCAGACTGGAAGATTCTCTCAGTATCGCCCTGGTGAAAGACCACCATTCAGAATTGATACGTTGCTTGAAATGGCTTTTAGCCGTGTTTGGTTACCAGATCTGAATAGCAAGGTATTCCCCACCTTCCTCTTCCCCTTCTCCTTCCCCTCCCCAATACCTTCAGCCTCAAAGCATTCCCCAATTGGGAATGCCATAGTCTCACTGGCTCCAGACGGTTAAAAACAAACAAAAAAAAATCGTAGTAATTATTTCAAGAAAGCGTTTAAAATAAAAGTTCCTAGTGCGATGGTTATTATCGTACGCTTCTATAATAATAATATTTTAATGATTTGCTTAGGGGCGCTTTAATGCTTTGGCATCACCCCCAAAATTTTTCTTTTTTTATTGTATTATGTGGATGAAAAATGAACCAAAAAAGTTCTCGTTGTAAATAACCGAAACGTTTTTGTATTCTTCGAAAAATGTGTAATGTTTTTGTGGCGTCATTAATAATATAAAAAAAAGAGAAACTCCGTTTACACCACTTTTTTAATATAATCGTATGTAATATAAAAACAACAAAAAAACATGTATTAATATAAAAGGCAACAAAATGTATATTAATATAAAAAAATACGTATTAATATAAATATTTTTGTATATTGTTTTCCCAATGAGGAAGCTTTGCTTCAGAAACATGTTGATATATATTAAAAACAGTGGTGTAAGTTATTCTTATTTATAATTTCTTCAAAAGATTGTTATTCTATTTATGGCATCATTATTAATAAATTAATTAAAAATTACTGCGTAATCACCAGTTTTTAATATACGAGTATACATATTAACATCAGGACATATTCGTATTCTGTATGTCACATTAAAAGAGTGATGTTTATAAAGGAATTTTAAATTTATTTATTCTTATGTACTTTTATTATTTAAATCATTTTTTTTTTCAAACATTCCAAAAACTAATCAAAAATATTCTTTTGGCCGTTAAAATCTAAAATCATATCTTTGCGTTCACAGTTCACAGACTTGTAAAACTGTTGTTTTACTCGCAACTAGCGACATCTATCTCCCGCCGTCACAAAACGCGGCATATTTCAAACAACAAATGCAATTCAGCAAACTGCGACAAAATTCCCAAATTATCGGAAAAGGAAAACAAACCCTTTGTCGGTTAACATCCCGCTTTTATTAGCGACCTTCAAAAAAGAGTTTTACTATTACAGAATTCTAAAAAGCATTCTTTATTTATTACAGTCGTAAGATAAAATAAATATATTTATTATCCAAAAGGCTGACCGATTGGGGTTGTTTGTAATTGGACCAATAAAATTATTTAACATTTTTAGTGTGGACCCTAAACAACAGGGGAAGATTTTTTTTCCAGCAAAATCAAAGAAAGTGAAGTAGTTCTTTTTAAAAAAAAACTCTTATCATCGACTACCTACAACCTACATAAGTTTCTCATGTTTTTTTCCTCTCTACAGTAGGTAGTAGGCACGAGAGGTTTTTAAAAAAAAATATATTTGTTCGCAAGCTTCCGTCGGATGTTGCATTCTTGCGCTAAAAACGTTTTTTTTGAGCGGAAAGTAATATAATAGTTTGCAATATATTGTTACAATAAATGGTGTGCAAAATTTTTTTTCGTATTGAATGTTTTCATTTTAGGAGAGCATCTAGGTGTATGTTATATTTTTTATTAGATTATGGTAATAAAAACATTAAAAATATTTAGGTATCTGGCTATATTTGATCTTTATAGATTCATGGGTTGTATAAGCAATTAAAAATACATAGATTAACCCTTCAAACTTTCTACAAATATGAAGTGCCAACGACTTGGCAATTCCTCGCAATGTTTCCAGAGTATTTCGTGCTGTAAATTTCTTATTTTTTTCTCACAATAAAAACCAATACCATTTTAGAAACTTTATAAAATTATCTTTTAGATGTTTTTTTTAAATTTTAAATAAAAATCGATACGTATTTCTAAATAATTAAGTTTTAATATAAAATCTGAAAATTTTTACGCATTTTTACTCCAAACATTAAAGAATGACAGAATACCAAATTTAGAAAGCACTTTTTGTTTAGGAAATTTGTAACAAAACTGTCACTTCACTTCTTATCTCGTATACAAAATTTAAAAAAAAATGTAAATAGCTGACCTTCATTTTTTTTTAAATTATTAGTAAATGTTACTTTATTAGATATAATATTCACCCACACAAGGATAATGGATTGATGTTATAAAAGTAACTCTTTTACGAATTTCTCAATAAATTCAGAATGTTAAATTCACTTTAGCTATCCCATGTCACATAACCTAACTTTTCGGATTTGAATTTACAATTCAATTTATAATTCAATTAGCAATTCAATTTACAATCCAATTAATAATTCAATTAACAATTCAATTAATAATTCAATTAAAATAATTCAATTTACAATTCAACTAACAATTCAATTTACAATTCAATTTACAAAATGAAATAATCGTTTGATTATTAAAAAAAACGATACATATCGCAAATAATAATATAGTAAGTTTACTGGATATTTCAAAGAAATTATTAACAAAAACACGTTTAATACGCTGAGAATTGTGAATTCTTTTCTTTATTATTTTTTAGGATTTCATTCGAGGTATCTAGTGAACATATTTAAAACAAACCGAGAAAAAATATTATTTCCCTTTCTAATATCCAAAAAATCACATATTTCCGCGTAGTAAAAAAAAGATTAAAGCACTGGTCTCAGAGAAGAAGAAAGCGTGGTTATTTCTGATAGCGGCTGGCAGTGCTTCTAGCGAAGAGAGGGATAGAGCGAAATAAGTTTACAAGGGATGCAAGAAAAGAGTACGTGATGGAGTGAAAGAACGAAAGAAACGCCTGGAAGAGGAAGAGGGGATCAAAATGACAAACCACTTCCAAGAAAATATTAAACTATTTTGGAAGGAGGTCAAAAGGTCACGGAATGGCCCAGAAAGTGGATGTGTGAAAGTGATAAAATCGAAAGATGGAAAAATGTTGACGAATGAGAAAGAAATAAAAGAGAGATGGATGAAATACTTTGAAGAGGTCTTCGAAAGCAATCTGAGTGATAGAGATTCCAGTGGCGAGTCAGGTATGAATGACGATGGGGTGAATGTTCCCAAAATTAGCATGGATGAAATTAAAAGATCAATTAGATGTATGAAGAATGGTAAGGCTGCTGGTTTCGACAATATTGCTGCTGAATACTTTAAAGGAAATAGCCGTATAACTCTCACCTGGTTATGCAAACTTTTTAACCAGTGTTTAGAGGAGGGTTACACCCCATTAGATTGGAGAAGGGCTGTGATCATGCCTCTATACAAAGGTAAAGGGTCACGCATGGAATGTGGAAATCACAGGGCTATTAGCCTGCTAAGTTCAGTTGGTAAGCTGTATGGTAGGATATTGATTGATAGGGTACAAATGAAAACAAAGGATAAAATATGGGATGTGCAAGGCGCATTTATGAGTGGAAGGGGGTGCATGGATCAGATTTTCTCGTTGCGTATGCTCACAGAGAAGTTTCCGGCAAAAAACAAAAAACTTTTCTGTGCTTTTGCAGATCTACAAAAAGCATACGACCGAGTTGACAGAAAAAAGTTATGGAAGGTGTTGTCCAAGTATGGAGTGAATACAAATCTTATACAGGCAATCGCATCACTGTACGAGGGAAGTGTTGCATGTGTTAGGGCAAACGGTGATTTTACGGGGTGGTTTGACATCACAAAAGGTATAATAAAGCAAGGCTGCGTAATGTCACTGTGGTTATTCAATCTATACATGGATAATTGTATGCAAGAATTGAAAGAGGTTGGCCTGGGCGCGAAAATGAGTAGTCTGCAAGTATGTTGTCTGTTGTATGCTGATGATGCGGTGCTGATTGCTAATAGTATGGAAGATCTACAGTCCCTCGTATCTAGGATGAACGAAGTATGTATGAAGAATGAGCTAATGATGAATGTAAATAAGTCCAAAGTCATGGTGTTTGAAAGAGAGAGTACGAAAACAGTGTGCAATATAGTTGTGAATGATGAATACTTGGAGTAGGTCGATGAGTTTGTGTATTTGGGAAGCATGTTTACGAGAGATGGAAAGACTGATAGGGATATTGAAAGAAGTGTGAATGCAGGAAACTCCATTAACGGAGGACTGAATGGTGTTGGCGCTAACAAAAAGTTGTCCAAAGAAGCGAAGCTAGCAGTCCACAATGGAGTGCTGATACCAATCCTGATGTATGGCAGTGAGGCGTGGAACTGGCATAGGAAGGATGAAAGTAGACTGAAATGCTGTAGAAATGAGATCTCTGAGACGAAAGTATGGTAAAACCATGTATGATCGTGTGAAAAATGTTGAGATTCGTAAAAAATGCAAGGCTGATGTAAGCATAGTGAGCAAGATTAAGAAAGGGACGCTTAGATGGTTTGGGCAAGTAGAGCGAATGAACGAAGAAAAGGAGTGTAAGGAGAATATATGACGCGAATGTGAATGGAAGAAGAAGCCGGGGTCGTCCAAGGGAGACATGGCACGATCAAGTGAATCAATACTTGAGTCGGGCCATGTCAGAAGTCGGAATAACAGAAGAGAATGTATGAGACGTTGTATGAAAGTGAATGAAGCAAGAAGTGTATGCCAAGATCGAGTTGTTTGCGGTCCGTCCTCTCTGCCTACCCCTGCGGGGAAACGGCGTGATGGTTAGTTAGTTAGTTAGTTAGTTAGTAAAAAAAAAGATAAAAATACTTTTATAATGTATGAACGCGAATAACTTTTTAAGGTTTAATTTTACGTAGTTGTTTTGAGAAATGGCTTTACAGACTGTATTATTTGTTGTGGTGTTTCTGTTAACAAAACAACCAAAAACACTGAAACTGAAAAACCTTGATGTTCCAAGGAAACTGTCAATAGAATAATTATTTGGCATTCACTTCCCGATAAGAGTCGGGTTGTCCTTGAATGCTTTCATTAAAGTTTTTCGCTGTACAAAAGAAAAACTAATTTGTCTGGCGACATAAGCAGGTTTTTTTTCTTATGTTACTCCAAATCTGACCTGTGATGACAGTTCGGGTTCTATTTTAAAAATATTATTTTTTTACATACATGATGTATTCTTTAATGGGTCATCCACGTAGGTACCTAATTATTAATGAAAAATGTTAATATACAATTTTAATTATTTAGTTAATATATTCGTTTATTGTGTGCGATTTATTTTGATGAAACAATCATTTATATGAAAGCATTAAAACTATTTACAACCACAAAGTCCTTGAGACCGTTGCAGGTAGACCTAACACTGGTGCAGGGGTAGGGGTGGTTGGTCGGTTACCTGCCGGAGGAAGTGGTCCATTGTGCGGACACAAAGGAGGCTAGGTAGGTACCTTCCCCTCGCCGGTCTATCCCCTCCCCCATCTCGGTCTATCAACTCTGCTATGCTCTCGGTCAGTCCAACAAAACAATCGCGCCCCAAACAGATGTTCTCCCTGCCCACTTCATCCTCGTTTTTTTATTGGCTGTTTATTTTTTATTCGTGGGAGAAGGTTGCGGTGATAGTCGTGGAGACTAATAATAGAGAATAAACGATTATGAGCCGCTTACTTTTTTATACAAACGATCTTTTAGTTATCTCAGTAAACACTGAATCATAAAGTGGACAAGGCTTAACATTTTATTGCAAAACTTCGATACGTATATTAGAAATGATAAACGATATTAGAAACCTATGTAGACAGTATTTAAAATTACTAACTACACTTAGTTAGTTAGGTAAAATTTATATTATTATAGGTAAATTTTTAAAATATTTACCTATTACTGTCTACATAGGTTTCTAATACGTTGCTAAAACGAATTATTGCTTAGATATCTTTTTTTAGAAATCTCTAACGAAGTTAATAATCTTATATAAGAATATAAATAATCTTTTATAATTTCTTTAAAATATTGATATTCACTTTGTGGCATCATTAATACATAAATTAAGGATTACTTTGTATTTAAAAATTTATAGATATGTGTATGTTAATAAAGTGGTGAATACAAAGTAATTCTTTTTATAAACAATAATTATTAGCCTGAATCACTGTGCAGGTTCGAGTCCTGTCGGCGACATTTATCTTTGCTCGGAAAGGTTTTTTTCAATTTGGATGAGTGTTTCAGGCTAATAATTATTGTTTATAAAAATAATTGTTACCCTTTGCGCTATGCACAAAAATCTTGTCTTAAGTTTTTAAGAACTTTAGTTTATCAATTAATACAAAGTAATTCATTTATAAATAAACTTTTCTTCAATTTATTGAAGCTCATAAACCCTTTTCTAAAATTCAATCATCGAAGAAGATAATATTAACAAAACTCAATGAAAAATAGAATGAGAAAAATACGCATAAAATAAAAAAGGTCACGGTCGTAATTGGGACTTTTTTCTGTTTCATATTTTATTGAGATTTGTTAATATTATCTTCTTCAATAATTAAATAGAGGTTCAAAAGCGTCAAAAAATCAACACCCATTCTAGAATTCAGTAGATTTTCTATATAAATAAAATAGAAAAGGTATATCCTATATCTAGGTTTAAAATACATGAAGGTATTCGGGTAGAACATTGAAATCATACAAAAAGATAGTAATCAAAATTAATTGAGGATATTGATAATATTTATTAAATTAAAAGTATGGAATAATAAATTCACGAATCAATTTGCAAACAAAAAAAATATGAATTTACATTTGAGACTAACTAACTAACCATCACGCCGTTTCGCCGAAGGAGTAGGCATAGAGGACGTACCGCCAAACAACTCGATCTTGGCATACACTTCTTACTTCATACACTTTCATACAACGTCTCATACATTCTCTTCTGTTATTCCGACTTCTGACATGGCCCGACTCAAGTATTTGATTCACTTAATCATGCCATGTCTTCCTCGGACGTCCCCGGCTTCTTCTTTCATTCACATTCGCATCATATATTCTCCTTACACTTCTCTCTTCGTTCATTCGCTCTACATGCCCAAACCATCCGAGCGTCCCTTTCTTGATCTTGCTCACTACGCTTACATCAGCATTACATGAGAATAATAATACATGTAATTTATATACCCCCGTTGGGTGCAACCGGCAAAACGGTAGTAATTCTTGAATTGAAATAAGAGATCGATATAAATGACGGATAATAATTAGTATTTAATCATTGAAGAAAATAATATTAACATAACCTAAATGAAACATAAAATGCTATTGGTTGCCCAGGATAGGCAGAGGTCCTGGGGTCGAATCCCAGATGCGACTGAGATCTTTTTATTTCCTGATGTTTTTTCGGTTTTATGTTTCATTTAGGTTATGTTAAGATTATTTTCTTCAATTATTAAATATTACAATGAGGTTTTTAAATCTCAATAAAAATAATTAGTAAATTAAAATTGATAATAATTAGGTCTCAATAGCTCAGTTATCGAGTGTTGTACCGGTTAGATAGAGGATATGGGTTCGAGGCTCAGTTGCGACCGTTATCTTTTTCCGTTAAATATTGCATTGGGATTTGATCATATCTTCTTTGATGATTAAACTTTTATTCTTTAACGCTTTATCATGATGTGGTCATGTTGCAGTTTCAGTGTCGATAAATCGACGGTTATAAAAATAACGTTATACAGTTTCATACAATACGGCATCTTTAAATATAAGTACAATATATGTTACATAATTATATTATTGTATGGTTTACATTACCTTCCTCACTAGGTGAAACCTGCTCTGAGGTAGGTGACTGGATGTACAAAAAATATATATTTAAGTGTGATGTTATGACAGATTAGGCATTGTTAAATTAAAATACTTGTAATATATTAAAATAGTAGAGTACACAAACATTAATTGAAAAGTTATTTCGAATATATTATGAGAGGTCAAAAGAGGTGACAAAATTGATCAAAGAAGGTAATGTGTAAAAGAAGTATTCTATATTATTGCGTTATATCACAAAAATTAAACTATTATACTTTTGTATTTTTTAAAACAAGAAAAAAAAAACAAAATAAATAAATAAAAAGTTACAGTGTAGATGCAGGACAATAAGTACTGTTTTGGTTCTAAAACATCTTTCATTTCTACAGCTGTAAGATTAATTATTTATTTTATCGGTTCTATTTATCAACTTTAGCATTGTTACAATATTATATTTGAAATCGAAAACGATTCCGTCAATCACAAATACCGCCATCCCTATCCTACGTCAAATCACTTCCTGCCTCTCGCATCTCGTGAAGCAGCAATACAAACGCCGTATAAGTGAAACGCCTTCCTGTGCCGTCAATACACCTGGGTCGTCAATTTTAATGGAATAGAAAAAAATATGTTTTTACTTGACTCCGCAGGATTTAAAAAAGTTTAACCGCTATGATAGCACAGTTTTTAAATGTTTTTTTTTCCCACAGGGCTTAAATGTTGTGAATTAAAGCGAGTCTTGGCAATTGCAAACAAAGTTAGTTACGCTAATAAAATATTTATTCATATTGTAAACTACCCGTGAATTGTTTGATAGATTTATCCATTGCCGTATTTATTCGATAATTTCCTAACCGTATGCGGTTATTCAAAACCATATCAATATTGATGTTCTGATCATCATCTTGCTTTATTTTCATAATTTTGTATATTTATTTGAAGAACTATTTTCTCTTCTCTAGATATTAAAATGAATATTTTTCTGTTTGTCCTCGATATTATCGAAAATTACTAGACCGGTTTCGCTGAAAATATCACATTTTGTTCTTATTAGTGCCGGGAAGGTTTAGAGAGTAGTTTTAATGAAATCCAATCTGTAAAACTGTTGCTATAACGTTTTAAAATTAGCATGAAAAACAATGAACCCGCCATGTTGTATTGAGGTTAGCCCATAAATATACCACTCTGGTTAGCGACAGATTAAACATTAAAAAAGGGGGTTTGGTAATAAAACTTTCAAATGAATATTTATTTGATTCTTTGTTTAGAGATAGTAATAATCGTCACAGGGAATTACTTTCGCTGATAATTATGGCACAAAAACGACAAGTAAGAATTCCCAACTTCATAAATTTATTCCAAAATAAATAAATAATACCGTGCAAGGCCGGGTACACTTCAGCTATTTTATGATATTTTTCTTTAACATTTCAGTTGATATTTAAATCTCTTTTTAAAATCTACTGTTTTACTAATTGTTTTATTATTTTTTCTAACATTTCTGATGGTTACCTAATTTCTCCTAAGAATGGCTTGAATAGAACTATAGAAGAAATTTCAAATAAAGAGCACCCAGAACGTCCAGAAGAGACTATCTCGGTTACACTACCAACAGAATTAATAAAAATAAAATTTTAATTTATGATGCGTATGACCGTTACTCCTGTACACACGGACCGCCAATTTCTACCCACCCCTCATACCTTTTTCCTTTCCAGAATTTCCTCTCGTTACTTTCCTTCAAAAAAACTTCCACACAGCACCCCCAAAAATGACACTTGCCTCCTGTGTTGAGTTTATGTCAAAAAAAAGATTTTAAAAAAAAAGATATGAATAAAAGTGGTGTAAACAAAGTACATTTTTAATTATTTAATAGATAAACAATTTGCTATTCGAGTAAAGCGCACACAGGGTGAAATATTAGCAATGTGCGGAATATGATGTAATTGTTAATAATTGTACTAATAATGTGTACTATAGTTAAATGCAGTTGTCTACCCCTGATCAATGGGTATTCCCGGTACCCACGCACTTGCTTATACTTTTCACATCAACCTTCTTTCTAGATCAACGGCTGTGGGGCCCGCCATGAATGAACCGAGTTCCCGACGTGAAAACACCTTGTGGGAATACGCGCAAGGTGCTCCCTGATCTCTGTTCACTGTTCTCTGCTGATCTCCGCTTTACTCCCCCCGCCTACACACAATAGTCCTCTCTGCCGAGGTCTTGGCTCTCATCATTCAGGTGCACCTTATTTATTGCGAGGGTGAGGGGTGAGAAAGTGATGACGTTTGGGAATAATACATTATTCACAATAAATCTGCGGATTATTTTATCGGTTATAATTTATTATACGTATTGAATTTCATAAAATTTTGTAGTAATGTTCTGAAAATAATACTGATCATATTAACTATATTCTGTAGTAACTATCGAGTACAACAACACAAACTTTATCTATATTACATTCTTGATGTATTTTTATTTTTATACTTACCATTACTGTCGCTAGATGGCGCTGTCCCCAACTCAAATACAAGAAATCTTTATCTATTGAGTTGGGCACTTTTTGTTAAATCAATTTATATTTTTTTGTAATTAGCTATTAAGAGATATCTGTACTATGTGTATTTATATTAAGTAAAAATAATAATATATATATATATATTGTAAATGTGATTTCTAATACAAACGTATATACGAGGTGTGTTCAAATGAAAAGGTGAATTTTGAATTTTCGCGGACTGTGTACATTCGATTATCGTTTTTTTTTTGTTATGTTGGTACACATATGTTTATCATATGTTAGCATTATCAGCCATTTTGGATCAGTGGTTTGTTTTTGACAACTGGAAAGATTACCAACATAACAAAATTCACGCGAAAATTCAAAATTCACCTTTTCTTTTGAACACACCTCGTATATTATTACTTTTTTTTAATGACTTTCAACACCGAAGGAGTATTCTAGCCAATGTCAAGTAGAGGATGATAGTTAAATGTTTTAAAGCATAGGTTAAAATATTAGGTATTAGTAAGTACAATTACATTATATGTAAAATACGTTAAGCATACCGAACGTAAAAGTTTTTTTTTTAATTAAGAGATAACATTTAATATTAGCACTTCTTGGAAATCTCATGATTACGATTGTAATTTGACGCTGTTAAGTTTAAAAAACTAAGATTTCATTTTATATACACATCTGTCGACAGATGATACAACATCTAATATTTTTCTAATAATTTTATCCCAATAAGTTAATAAATCAATATCAGTGTTACATTGAGGTCAAAATTTGAATTCTGTAGCATTTGGTGTTTTAGAGACTAATTAATTCTAAGCCACAATATATTCTTCTTCATAAACCTTCTGGCGTCCAGCTTTAGATGTAGGCCTACTTCAAATATATTTAGTTTTGTCGAATTCTGATGATAATTTAATGTGGCTACCTCAGTTAGAATTTCATTACTTTTTTTTTTTAAAGTCACTTTGTGGTTAGACATATTTAATGAAAATAAAACAATAACTTTGTTTATAACAACGAGATTTATTTAATTTTATTAGGACCGATCGGATTCGCTTAACACGAGCATCATCAGGGTACAAAATTAAACTCAGTTTTATTTTCATTAAAAAAAATTTATTTTGGTCGAAAATCATTTTTATTTAAAGTAAATCAGATTTAATGTTTTTTACAGCTATTGTCAAGCTACATAGAGACGACTAACTTATATAATTTTATTTACCTTAACCGAAATTTTCTTTTTTTGCAGTGTACATTAATTTTTAATTGTTATACATAGTTTTATTTTAAATTTAAAAAAAAGTGATTTCTACGAATTAAACAAAATTAATTAATAAGTAATGTTTTCCTCCTGTCTTCAGATTATCTTCTCTTCTATAATATTTCCTTTTCTATCCTGTTTTTCATTCAATCTCACAAAGCAAGGACTCATGCTGTGTTTGTCCTCCGTATACCTTGTGATTATTTCTGTATTTCCCTTACAAATAGTAAAAAAAAAAAATGTTTCCCACGATAAACGGATGTAGAATAAAAAGTTGTATTCGCTTTTGATAAAGTAAACGAAATATCCGACACTTTACGTAAAGTGGTGATCTTTAAAACCTCCATTATCCACCCCATTCTTAGGATTTCCGGTTATTTACCCGTATTGAACCCTTTACAAAAGGGGTCCCAGTTATTTTAAAAGAGCAATAGAACACCTGACGTAGAAAAACGAAATCAGAGCTACCCCTAAATGGCGGTAGTTTTGGAGCAATCCTTCTGGATACACCATGGAATTATTTTTTTAATTTATCTATGCCATCTGTTGGTGCGAGCTAGTACTAGAAATTATCGACTTCCGGAAACTTATAGCGAGCATACGACTTGTGAGGTTCTGATATTAAAATCGTGAGTGATCGGACGTAATTGTCGATTGGAAATGTATTAATTTAATCGACTGATGGCACCTGCGCAATGGAAGATCGAACGGTAATTGAAGGGTGCTGAAAAATAATTATAGTTCTACGAACTTGTTCATTTCTGATTGGACTTATTGCCTTACATAATATGGTTAAATACTTCACTGGTGGGTACTTAAGAGGAACGGCTGCGCGGCCCGTTTTATACAAAACTTAATTTTGGATTTGAGGCCAAAATGCTCACCCAAACCTAATGATGAACCTAAATCTATATAGGCCAATAAATAATTGATTTTTCGCGATTTAGAGGCACCTTTAACAATCATTTGGGGGCTAACGGTGATGTAAAAAAAAGTTTTACCCGTCTACTTCGAAAATATAATGAAATATATTTTTTTTATAAACGTTCAAATAAGCATTATGGTGGACTTTAAATTAAATTAAAAATGATCAATTTACGTTGGAACACAAATTTGCCGTACATAATTTAAAATATCGACCGATTTTTTTATTTTTTTTTAAATGGTTTGTTTTTATATTTTTATTTCCGTAATCATATTTACATAGCAAACATGATTACTTAAATAGATTTTTTTTAATACAATAAACCCGCAAATAATTTTCTACGTTGCCTCTAGAATTATGTTTTTTTTTTCATGGCCTATATTTAAAATAAAATAATTTAAAAACAAAAATTGATAAAATACTACAACCTTTAATTTAAAAAAAATATATATCATTCGGTTTGGATTGGTATTTTGGCCTCAAAACCAAAATTAAGTTCTGTCTGAAACAGGCAGCGCAGCCGTTCCTCTTAATACTTCAAATATGGCGAGTTCAATGATTAATTTACTTGCTATACCATTATATTATTTCGGTAATTATATATGTGTAATATTTAGATTTTCGTGCTATGCATACTTCTATATATATATACATACTTTTTAAATGTGAATTGCTCCCAGCTGCCAGAGCCAACACCATCCGCCATCTTTATATACATTAGCTTTAATCAATTTTCGTTAAAAAATATGTCAAAAGAATTTTACGCTATTATAATTATGTTTTATATGGCAGGATAACGATCTGGGTATTGTGATTATCAAACACACCACTCAGCTTTGGCATGTTACCCAGAAATCCTCAACGACAGTGGCCTTCGTCGAAGTAAATCATCACATATTTTGTTTGATTCTGTGCAGAAACGGGCGGTCCGTTTGATAGATTCGCCTATCTTAACAAACGGACTGCAGTCTTTGGAGCACAGACGTCAGATAGGAATGCTCTCCCTGTTTTACCGGTATTTCAATGGAAGATACTCTGAGGAACTAGGGTCTTTGATACCTTCAGCATCGGTGGACGGTCGGGAAACACGCCCAACGCGCGCCCAACATTTTTACATGGTTGACAATTGCCAAATGAGAACGTGTCGCTTCTATGATTCGTTATTATGTTCAAAAGCTCGGCTGTGGAATGATTTGCCGGCTTCTGTGTTTCCTTCCTCCTATAACCAAGTTAACTCCTTTCTATCCTCTAAAAGACCCTCCACACAGTATCCTCAAAGATGACATAAGCACTGATGGAAATTATTTCCCTCAGGGCCTCCTGTGTGGAAATACTATAAAATATAAAAAAAAAATGTCAATAAAAATCCAAATTTGTAGATAACTTACCTAGTACTTGTAATTTTATCACCTTACCTTCAACACTTGCTAAATAGCCTTTAACCTCGAAAAGCTATTTAACTTTAATTATAGAACATCTACCAAAATTAACCGAGGTAGCCGAACTATTAACTAATCAAGAATACGAATATAATATATATATATCTCACTTAATATATAAAATAAATAATATTTATTTATATGAAATACACACATTTAACAAAAAAAAATTAAATCTATATAAATATATATATAATCTATGCCAAACTAGGAACAAATCTCGTTTTAGGACAGTCAAATTGACAAGTATTGTTCATATTGAGTTCCATTATACAAAAACAGAAGGAAAAAGCTAGTATTGACATAGTATGGTAATATAATGTAACTAGAAAAAAAATTAAGTACAAAGAGATGTGAAGAATAGTATAGAAAAAAAAAACAATTGTGTGTACCAGTTAATTTGAGTACAGTATAATAATTAATATGGAATACAAGTTAAGTTCAAAGATTATAAACTCATACATCTAAAGACCGATCTCACAACATGATAACATACATTTAAATACCATTCATATACAATATTTAAAGCAATCCATTAGCTACGATGGGGCAATTTACACAATTGCCATCCAGACGAAATTAAAAAAGAAAAAAGTGTAGTTATATTCTGAAATTAAATTAACGAAATATTTAAATCCATGAAACTGGAATGTATTTATTTACGTAACAATTCTAGTTAAGTAAGTAACAATGTAATTTTCTTTTCTCTGATATTAAAAAATATACATATCGATTTGAATAGTTCACATTAAACACGCGTAACAACTAATAAGTTTTAACCTAGGAAGTATTACAATCTATCCATACACTTTTCATTATCAAGCGCAATTGTAACCTTGTTAATGATTCTCTTTGCAATTCTATGACCGAATCTATTATTATTATGCAATGAAATGCAGTTTATTGACTCGCGGCACATTGCACCGCGTAGCAAGGCCAACTGCATACACTCACACCGATAGACATTACGTCACCCGACGTCATTCAATAGGCGACTGTTGTATTTATAATTCAAATTAGGTTTTTTTTTACATGCACATGAAATGTAAAATGTTAATGTTGCAAAGAACCGACAAACGAAAATAATTTTTAAATATTTGAATAATGCAAATTAACCCATTTACTAACATTTTATAGTCTTCCTGTTATTATATACATATGTATTTTTTTATGATTTAAATAAATCACTAAAAGTACGAAAAGAAAGCAGAAAAATTTTCCCCGAGAACCTAATCTAACCTAACCTAATAATTAAAAAAATATATTAATTCTTTTTAAAAAAAATTATTAGGTTCGATTAGGTTAGCGAAGTAAATTTTTTTTCGTATTTTTAATGACTTTATATCACTTTTTAAAAAGTGTGCCGATTCATAAGTGTGTTGAATTGTCATGGAATCATATTTTATGACCTCCGAGGTTGAGCGAATAATTTCCTCGCCTAGGAATTCAGAAGTTGCTGGTTCAAATCCCGTGCGTGCTTTCTCACATTTCATTAATATTCAAAAATTCATTTGTACCTAGACTTCATGCAGAAGGCAATCCTTTTTCAGACATAGTATGTTCAACTGCACGGAATACAAATACAAAAAGACGATCATTGTATTATACATCCTCAATCGGTGAATGTTAGGTGTGTTTTGTATATTCGCCTCTGATGCTAATTATTCGGAATAGTACTTACACGATGTTATTGCTGAATTTGTTCCTGAGAAAAAATTAATATTTAATTTTTGCATTTCGTGAAGGCTATCTATTTTATCTTGGTACCTACTGTGATGTATTTTGCAAATGTGTCACTATTGTAATTTTAATTTTTATAACAAAATATGTAAAATCCCATATAGGGCGTATATAAATAAAATAAATAAATATAAACAACCTTCATCGTCTTCATCCCCTGCTCCTCCCCCACTTCCTTCTTCCCCATAACATATCTTAGTTGAGATACCATAGTCCCACTGACTCCGGGCAGATGGGGTTCTTGAACGGTATTCACAGAAAAAATGGATCGAACAAATAAACGTGCCTACTAATTCAATTAATACTTTAGTATTTTTGCTGTCGACAGCTTTGATACGAATTCAAATAAACTTATTCCAGATTGATTTGCGGTCATTTTAATTTTTGCAAACCACAAACTCATTATATTGACTGTGAATAGCGATCAGTAGATTGAAAGGCCAGCTCGAAACGAATATCTGTGGCAAGGCTGGATCTCGTCGCACTTTCAGCATAAGTTCGAGGTCGTAATTGTTTCACTAACGATATTTTTATAATAGTAAAAACTGCATCGGTGTTAGTTAAAAGCTGCATCTGAAGTGTTGTGTTGTGCAGTCAGTGCATTTCGTGGCCATTGATAAATGCAACCATTCCAGTTGCATAATGTCTGAGGTTATTGCGCTAGTTGCAAGAGCTACTAACTTCTGTTGGTAGTGGCAGATAATGGGCGCTAGTTTCAGGGGCAAGGCGAAATGTCTACTATAGCGGCTAATAATGTCTAGGTTAAGTTTATTGAATCACTGTGTGAATTTTACGCAATCAAAAACTTTTACTGTACTCTTGATTAATTATTACTAAAGACCGGAAAATTTTGCGGTTGTGAAATCGCGTATTTTAATGCGAAATTCGTAGGTTTTACGCGAATAATGCAAAATTCGCAATTTTCTAGTAAGCACGTTACGTATTTTTTACGTGATATTCTGGTACTTTAAAATAAGAAAGCATTATTGTACGTTCGAAAATTTTCTTTGTCTATAGTTTTGACAAGTTTCTATAGTCATAAAATGGAACGCAGCTAACTTCGTGTCAAAAACCCCGCGTACTGTCATTCTTTCTTCGATTTAAAAAAACAAAAACAAAACCACAAAAAATAATACGAAAAAGACAATAAAACATTAAAAAAAATTAAAGCATCACCTTTGTTGTAAAATACCAAAAAGGTAACAAAACATCACTTTTAGTGCAAAATTCTACAATTTTTGCTGAAAAATAACCAAATTTTCCTAAAAAGAATCGAAATTTGAAAATGTTTTGTAGTTTGAAAATGGCCTTAAACGCCGAAACAGCTGTCACAATAATAACAACTAAAAATACTTGCAGAACTTAATTATAACATTATTAAATTTGATTTACATTAAATTTATTAAAAAAATAAATGGAGTTCTACGAATTAAACACAAAAACAATTAATAAATCGAAATTTTACCAAAATAACGTGAATGTCTTCAAAATAAAGTGAATATCACCGAAAAATTGCAACATTTTTCTCAAAAAATTACGCGAATTTTTCAGGTCTCTATTTATTACCTTTTCTGATTAATTCATTATTAGCGTTAGGCATGGGTGTTGTATTAGAATGAGAGTGGTAGATACTCCTAGTATCACCCTGCTGAAAGACCACCATTCAGAATCGAAACATTGCTTTAAGTGACATTTGTCGTGCTTAATGAACAGATCTGAAAAGCCAGGCATTTCCTCACCTTCATCTTTCCCTTCCCTCCCCTCCCATTCCCGTCTTTTCAGCCTCGAAACTTACCCGAATTTGAGGATAACATAGTTACATAAAAAAATGGCGTTAGTCATGTTTGCTGTACAGATCTGAATAGTCAGACAAGTTATCAACCTTCCCCTCCCTTATCTCATTTCTCCTCCCTTGGTTCCATAATATACCCAAGTTGGTGAAGCCATACTCCCACTTGCTTAGGGTAGTTGGGACTTTCTAGCTTTTTTTATTTGGGATACTTCACTGTAGCGAATACAGAACCATCTATGAATAAACTGACATTGGAATTTTTTTTATTGCATAATGAACTCAGTGACTTTTCGGTTTCTTTGATATTTTTTACCAACAGCAAGCAATTAATCTGAACTGAAATTCCTATAATTCAATTATACAATTTAATTAAAAAAACAAATTTTAATTAAGTTTTCAGCTGCGCTTTCAACAAAATAAAGCCCGAGTAATTCATTCAATTATATGACACGAACACAAATGCATAAAACAGGATGACTCACAAGTTTCTTGGCGTTCGGAATGAATAATTCATTATTACAGGATTAAGGAAGTGAATTGCTAATGGAAACTTCATGTTTCACGTCACCAGACATGAAAATGACATTAAATTGGCGTCCAGATCGCATTTGGCACAAACAAGCAACCTTTCAGCAGACTTATGCATTTGTATATCTCCGACCTCAAAGCCACAAGCAATTACCTGACCTGCCAACTGCTGTGGGATAACATTTCATTTTGTTCCCAAAATTGTTACAAACGGAACAGCAAAAAGTATTATTGTAGAACAATCCACAATGACGAATCACGATTAGTAGCCCAAAACAACAAAGAAACAGTGTTATACCTCGTGCAAAACGCTGTTAGATCTTTTACTATCTAAGTAGATCCAACAGCCATATTTCCTTAATAACAAATACATTTTATATAATAAGGAACTCCAGGGAAAAATATAATGGCTTTAAAAATATATATTCATATAGATCAGCAAACCCCGATTCTGATTAAATAACTTTTATTATATAAAATTATGCGTAGAATTTATAAATCGTTATTTCAATAAATGAATAAAAAATAATCTCATCGAAACACCTTGTTATGTTGGTACCACTGCATTTCTGACGTCACCTGCCCATTCTGTTTTTGGATTAGTATGGAAATTTTTATTTTTCAATTTTTTTTTGTATTTTTAATATTTATTTTTTTAGTTTTTGGGAAATTTGAACTAAATTTGGGAGACTTTAACCTCTATAATTTTTGTTCAATGCCAAAAAAAATATTATTAATGAAATAAATTAGAGTATTCATCAGCAAACCAATTATCAATGCGGATATTATGATTATGTTAACGGTCAATACTATTATTATTCATCGAGTTAAAGTTTATAAAAAGGTACAAAACTTTATTACTTATGTTTAGTTATGGTTTACTACGAATATAATATAAAATTACGTACTGTAAAGCTCATCCTTGTTTTGACATTTGACATTCTAATCTCAAAACTGATCAAAACCGACCGGCCATAGATTTGGAACGTTTTGGTGGTTTTTGAAAAATTGAAACGTTGAAAATTATTTTAACTATGAAACCTGACTTTAGAAAGAAAAAAAAATTATACTGGTGTTTAAGTTTGAACGTCATTATTTATAATTTTAAAAAAGATGGACTGAGTGTCTTATTATCATTATAATAATTTGCATTAGTCTAATTATAATATCAGTTAATCATAATGCTGACGCTAAATATCTTTTAGAGCTAGTTTGATAAACAAATCACCAAATTTCAGTTACGTAACGAACCGCCCCGTTAACGGACCGTTATCCATCCGTTTTTTTAATCTTAATTAATAGCTATTCGCCTGTCATCGCTTCACTGCTCTATAAGGAATCCTTTTCATAGATGCAAATTATATATTATCTTCTTAATTAAAATAAGACAGCTGTCAAACGACCGGCAACCTGACGAACGTTTCTAAAACGGGAAATCGGACGATAGACCAAATATTAGTTAAAAATGGTATCAAGCGTTACGAACGGATGGTATAAAACCGACCCTTAAAGGATATCCACCTCGATTAAAAGTCAATTATTATCAAAATCTTGAATTATTTTTTTTTGTATAATCCACCCGTTGACACGCTATTAAAAAGTAATTTATAGGGACTTTTTTTTCTTTTGTTATACTAATTTGTTTGTTACATTAAAGGTTACTAAAATGTTTGAAGAAATCATTGAAGAAGAAAATATTGACATATCTCAAAATGAAACATGAAGCAGAAAAAATACACAAAATAAAAAAGTTAACAATCTCATCTGGGAATCGAACCGAGGACCTCTGTCTTACCGGGACTAATCTCTAACTACTGACCTAATGAGATCTGTTTACTTTACGTCATTTTCTCATTTTCACTCTTCGACTAATACCTTTTTTTATTTTATGTTTTTTTTTCTGTTTAATTTCTTAACTGATTAAATATTACAATCAGATTTAAAAATCTTAAAAGCTTAAATAGCTTAAAAGCTTAAATAATTTATTCTGATAAATAAAATGGTTTGATTAATAAAAAAACTTTTTTTGAATCGTTTAATATAAATATTTATTTTTAAAATAATTTTTTTTTTAATTCAATCTTACAAGTTTATTAACATAAAAAAATTAAGATTTTTAACTATTTTTATACTATGTGTCCGAAGATGACACGATAGTGTCGAAATTAGTTGGTTTGTGTAATTTATTTTTTGACAATAAATTAGTGACGTAGGTAAATAAATTTTTCAAAAATATTATCAAATTTAATATGATTTGAGTTTGTCTTTTTTTTTAAATGGGGTTTAATAGCAATAGACGCGTTGAAAAGTAACACAAAATCGGTTTGGAAATTTCGATCACTAAACCCATGTGTGAAAATTGTGAAGATTGATTTATTTTCATTCTAACCACTGTATCCACTAGTTACTATAGAATAACATAGAAAGTAACTATTTATCTTTTCCTGGTCAGGATTCTATAAAAAACACGTTACTATTTCAATTAGACAGTAGTCTAGGCAACTACGTTTAAAAATGGTTAGCAGACCCGATTGCGCTAAGCGTTTCCTCTCCGTGCATCGACCCAATCCTCAAGGCGTGACCGACTCGCCTCCTCGCCATTCGGCCACACTGCCAGCCATACGACAATACCAACAACAATAATGCCGGCTTCAGACATTGGCCGTCCCTGTCCGATTGGCAAAGAACTTGAGCCGTGAATGCAATACGACGGGAATAATACCTACCTACTTCTCGGCGGTTTTCCGTGTCGGTATTTGTTACTTGTTACGTGATTGTGGGGCAAACTTTACGGAGCATAACAAACTTTGGTTATTGAACTTTCCTAGGAAATGCTATGTTAAATTGACGGTGTATCGCATTATAATAACTTTAATTAACCACGCACTCTCTGAATCAAAATGGAAAAAATCTTATTTTTCGTGTATTTACAACGTACAGCAGATGGTAGTACAGCTGGTAGGGATGAAATCGGAAACGAATCCCTCTATTATATTAGTTATTCTATTAGACGGTGAGGCGTGGAATTAGCAGAGGAAGGATGAAAGTAAACTGAATGCCGTAGAAATGAGATCTCTGAGACGAATGTGTGGTAAAACCATGTATGATCGTGTGAAATATATTGAGATTCGTAAAGAATGCAAGCATAATGAGTAAGATTAAGAAAGGGAAGGGAGGCACGTAGAGCGAATTTATGAAGAAAGGAGTGTAAGAAGAATATAGGACGCGAATGTGAATGGAAGAAGAAGCCGGGGACGCACGAGGAAAACATGGCACGATCAATTGAATCAAATACTTGAGTCGGGCCATGTCAGATGTCGGACTAACAGAAGAGAATGTATGAGGCTTTGTATGAATGTGAATGAAGCAAGAAGTGTATGCCAAGATCGAGTTGTTTGGCGGTCCATCTTTTCTGCCTACCCCTGCGGGGAAACGGCGTGATTAGGTTAGTTAGTTAGTTAGTCTATTAGAAACTCTAATAATATAAATGATTTAATAGTTAATTTCTTTAACTTGTTCTCTGATAAAGCTTTTTTTTATAACTTAAATGCACAGTTTCACGAAACAATTTTTTCAGGGTATATTAATACATCAAAAAATAAATTCTCAAACATTTAGTTAATCATGAAACTAATTTAAAGTTCTTCGGGGCCAAATGTCTGCAATATATTGGCTAACAAGAGGGAATGCTTGAGAATGTTTTTTGTTTATTTTTGATTTAGTTTTAATACTTTTTTTTTATTCAGTTATTAAAATTATACAAAGCTATGACATATGTGATGTTTTTCTTAGTCATCCTCACTAGGGACTCCTGTGCTGAGGCGGACTAGGTTTTATTTGAAAACTGATAGTTTTTAATTTCCTGCAAAGTTCTTTTAAAGATGCTGGATAACTCTTTTTCTTTGATTTCTTTGAGCCAGGTTATGGGATACTATATATCACGAGAAGTAAATACCCTAGCGAAACTGATTTTCATTACAAGATATCACTAAATAAAGACACATTTTAAGTTTTGCGGATAGACACGACAATGTACTCATAAACTTCTTGATCCTTTTATAGTTAGACAGACATAAAATGTGAAAATGTGAATTCATCTGACAACATAAGGCGAAAACAGAATGCTTGCACGAAAATGTATTATATTACCTCCAATAAAATAATACATTCTAAAGACAAATACACTACATTCGTATAATTAATGTGGTTACTTACATTTTTAAGAACCTAGCATAATGTGAGCGTGATATGTTGTGACGACTAACAACTCTCATGGACATTAATGTTTGAAAGATCTCCAACTCGTTGCTAATCAAAGTTTCAGGAACACTCTATAAAAAATATGAGTAGAAGACGAGGAAGTGCACGGACCTCCGTATACCAAATTCTACTTATTATGTATTCATTGGAGTGGAGATAATGAGCAGTTGAATGCACGAGTGTGCGTTGTCTTTTAAAGTTTATTATTTGTCATTGCATCGGTGTACTATGTCAGTAACGGACAGCAAGCAAAGCAAAAAAAATAAACAATAGACATTTAGTTTACATTCCTGTTCTTTAGATCGATTGCCGGTTTAATTCACATTAAAAAAATGTTGCGACTTATGGTAATAGCTTATCGAAATTGTCGAATGATGACAGTTGTAAATGCAAAGATACATGACAATAAAACAAAACAAAACTGCTTTAGTTTTTCTAACATGACGCACAATCGTGTTATCATAATCTATTTGATTAAAATTTAATATTTGTAAATTAATTAAAAAATACTTTGTTAACACCACTTTTTAAATATATAAATATCTACATGTTTCAAAAGCGAAACTTTCCTCATCAGGATACAGAATACTAAAAAATAATAATTTCAAGTATGATAAACATAAAACGCAATAATCTAAAAATAGACAAATTAAAAAACATAATAAAAAAATGATCAAAGTAGGTAAGCAATTAATCAAAATCGTTATTAAAAAAAATTAAAAAACATTGAATAAAAAAATATTTTAATTATTAATATTAATATGCAAATATTTAATTGACTATTAACTACTATTTTGGTATTTACAAAGTAATTTTTAATTAATTTATTAAAAATGATGCCATAAAGTGAATACCAATCTTTTGAAGTAATTTTAATGTTTATTTTTCTCTAATCTAGGTAGCTACCTGTCGTCTTCTATATTATTGTGTTTTTATTGCACACTTTGTATTATTTCATTCTTCACAGTTTATCAAACAAATCTGAATCTATCTTTTGTTATCCACACTTTTTTAAATATTAAAGAACTGTACACAAATCATTAAGTTCACGTGCGTATTAAAAAATCAACCGTTATATGAGTAATTGCATTTAGGTAGGTAACCAGTTAAAAAAATATTATGTTGCACAATTGCACACAATTATACCGTTGAAGTAATTAAGTTAATAATTTTTACCAATTATATTTCTCGAAAAATTAATGACGGTCAAACGATAAATTTAATAATCCTATAAGTTGGTTTAACCACGTAAGAACATTATCGAAAATAATTGATTGAAATTGTTAGCAGTTTCATGTTCGTGCCATTAATTTTTTTTTTCTTTGCAAAATGTTTTCATGTTCATCTGTTTTCTTCGTTTTGTGTTATTATAATTTGTGGGAAAAGCTATTAGTGTGGGTAAAGTAAATAAGCAGTAAGCATTTTTTAAGTCAAATGTGAATGTAATTACATCAATTTAAAAAAAAATGGCTCGCTGTGTGGGCTCGAAAAACGGTACAGAATATTGGGAAGCTATTTATTTATCCATTTTAAAACTTCAAAATATTTTCTATATCCATTGATATAGAAAACATATCAATATATAATAATTTCTTCAAAAGATTGGTATTCACTTTGTGGCGTCATTATTAATAAATGAATTTTTAAAAATTACTTTGTGTTCACCACTTTATTAATATATACAAACATCTACAAGTTTCGAAAGTGATGCTTTCTTCATCTGAATATACGAGGTGTGTTCAAAAGAAAAGGTGAATTTTGAATTTTCGCGGTCTGTGTATTGGTACACATGTTTATCATATGTTAGCATTATCAGCGATTTTGGATTAGTGGTTTGTTTTTGACAACTGGAAAGGTTAGTCACGTTTTGAGTGTTCTTCGATTTTTTATTTTTTATTATTTTAGTAAAAAATCTAAAAACATCGATTTTTTAGATTTTTTGAAGAAATGCTGATAAGGACATGGAAAACAAAGCAAATCTAAAATTTCACTTTAATCGGACTGATGATGCCCTAGAAAACGGTTCAATCAAGTTCCGATCAAAACGAGGAAATTCCTCCATTGGATTAACAATTATTAACAATTTTTTTTTTTAAATAATCATTTTTTTTTGAAGAAATGCTAATTAAGACATAGAAAATAAAGCAAATCTAAAATTCCACTTCAATCGGACTGATGATGCCTCAGAAAACGAACCTAAAAAATATCGAAGAACACCCAATAACGTGACTAACCTTTCCAGTTGTCAAAAAAAAACCACTGATCCAAAATGGCTGATAATGCTAACATATGAAAAACATATGTGTACCAACATAACAAAAAAAATCGATAATCGAATGTACACAGCCCGCGAAATTTCAAAATTCACCTTTTCTTTTGAACACACCTCGTATATAATGTTAAAAAATAATAATGTCATGTATAGACAAATGATAAACATTAATTACGTGATTTATTTTAGTGAGTATTCTATATATTCATGGTGAAGAAAACATCGTTTTCGAAACATGTAGATTATCTGTGTATATTAATAAAGTGGTGAATGCAAAGCAATTTTTTAATAAATTAATTGTAAACATATACACTATTAAATTTGTATTTTTTGAGTAAAAGTGTTACAAACCATATACTTATGTAACAATATGGTCATGTCAAAATCGCAGTCCATTGTCAAACTAAGACTAAAGTTCTTTGCATAGACACAAACTCACAGCTTCGCACGTCAGAATATTTTACGTATATAAAACAAAATATACTTTAATGAAATTAATAAGAAATATTTTGCATAAATCACGTTATAATATATAAACATCATATATTTGATATATGACACCACAAAGTAATTTTTAATTTATTGAAGAAGTGAACATATAATTTAGTTAAAAATATTCAATTTTGCGAGATTATGAGCCCGCATGAGTTTGATTTGACTATCTTTTGTTGTATGCTCACGATATTTCACAGGTGAATGTGAATATCCTGGCTCAAAAATGTGAAATTTTGTTCAATGAAAGTATTCCATCACTCGGCAATTAATTTAATGATTGCTAACCCCCGATAGGAGTATGCACACGAAAAAGAATAATCGTTTCGTAGTAAGTAAGACAAGTAGCTTTTTCTCTCCTTAAAGCAATAAAATATTAATGGAAAAGAAACGGTTAAGCTATGCTTTGGGCTATGAACAGTGGTAGTAAGTGACTTTTTTATGCTAGAAGGCTAGGCATGATAATAAAAAGTTAGTATTGTTCAGCTGTTATCGATGACCTTGCACTGTTCGAAGAATGTCGACCACGATGACGACTAATTGGGTACCGTAGAAACGTCTTGGAGACATAATAATTAAGAGGTGAAGAAGAAGAAGAAGACTTGGGGAATATGAAAATACCCTGGAACAAAAGAAGAAATCAGAGGGCCGGGGTGAGCCGGAAGAAGCTAAATCCTGCTGATGGAGATTAAGTACCCAGGAATATGTCACCTGGTTAACACAAATAAAAAAAATTATGTTCATATGTAAATAATATCATACATCTCATAAAAGTATATTTTTTACCAAAAAAAGATCAGGTGAAAAAATACAGAAAAAAATGTTTTTAAACAATCAAATTTCCAATTCTACAACAAAGAATATGCTTAAGTAATACAAATCAATTAGCAATTAGAAATAGCGAACCGTAAAATTACGTATTAAATACTAGAATAATAAGTAATAATTGTATGTAAAACTTTGAGGATTTTGAAATTACGATGAAAGAACACTTTAAACAGTAATAATTTTTCAGAGTTCGCCGATCATTTTTTAGAGAAAAACCATACCTTTGATTTTAACAATGATTTGGAAATTTTACATAGCAATATTAATGATATCCATTTAGATAAACTTTTGGGAATTAGGAGTGTAAATAATAATTTTAATATCATCAATAATCAAAACAATTTCTTGAATAATCCTCTATTAAATTTATTCCCATTGTAACGTTCCATATAAACCACGCTCTTTTAATTTCATTAATCCCCACCCCCCTTTCTAATCTACTCCTACAATATAACATGTAAGTCTATATTTGTAATATAATTATATATATGCATTGAGGACGTGAGCATTGCTCACGAAACAAAGTTTCATTATTTATTTTAATGAGTATTCCTTTAGTACACAATATTATTTCAATTCTTATAGAACACCTCAACAGAACACCCGCACTCCTAATATTTAAAAAAAAAATCATTGGAAAATACCAAGCTTTCGGAAAACAAAAACAAATATAAAAGAAACAACAAAAAATAATCAATTATTGAGTTTTTACAGACTTAGCTCGTTAGCGAAAAAAATTCTCCAGTTGTCACCGCTTATGGAACATGGTATAAAGCAAAAAATCTAAGAAATAAACATACCTTAAGATATTTTTTCACCCCGGTAAAGTAATAATTGCCTAACAGAAGCCGACGTGCGCCAAAAAATACGCAACCAGAAGCAATCTAAATCCTATTTGCAGACATACAGTGAGAAAAACCTTCAAATATCAATTTGGCACTCAATTATAACAACTTATCACGGCAGAAACACTACAGCAACGGCTACAATAGTTTCACGTGAAGTTGTGAGCGCAGTCGTGCCGTCGAGTCGTGTCCTGGTCCGACCCATCTTCATCACCATTACCAGAGATTCTTTATACCGTCTGCCGGCAGATGTTTTCTCGAAATCAACAAAAAATCGTGAAAACCTACCGGCCAATTATAATAATGATCATTGTGTTCGCTCTGCGGGTATGGCGGTAAGTAGCGAATTATGAGCACTGTTTCTTGAGGATTTCGCTATTGAAAGGGTTTAATGATGCGTTGTTGGTACGATTATTGCCTATTCACACATGTAACGGTGTTAACTCTGTACTAACCTAATTGGTTGACCGTGACATACACCTAAAACACTACTTGTTCTTATGTGTCGTGAGTTCTAATCAATCACATGAAAATTAGAATATGTTTTTTTTAATTATGGGTAAGTACCGTATTAGTATCCCAACTGCCAAAAGCCAATAAAACTATGGATTTCCCATGTGAGGAATGTTGAGAGATAGAAAAATGAGTAGGAAAGGAAGATTGGGAAGTACCTGGCAGTTCAGTAATATTACGAAATATAGTTAAAGCCATTTCAAGCAATAGTTGCTTCTGAATGGTGGTATCTCACCTAGGCAATTATGGCTATATATATTTTTTACTTTTTACTTATTTTATAATGGTAAAACAACCGGTAAATTTTACATTTGGATTAATGAACACGTGAGATGCTTAAAAATATCAACGTTTCTGAATTCTCTAACCACATAATTTTAAAGTACCACAGTTTTGATTAAGATACTGGCATAAAAATTCTTCGTTTTAATAATAAAAAAAAGCGTTTAGACAACTGAGAAGCTCCAGAAATTTAAAAATCCGTAAGGAATAATGAAGACAATTAATAATCATAGAAATCTCTCTAACAGTCCTATTTAAAATGTGTTCCCTTTATCCACACCATCTGTCTCTTTCTCTTCTCCCCACTCTTCACTTACCCCCACACCCCTCCCAACAATCACTCTTCCACCCCCACTCGAACACTTAATGTATTAACCACGATTTTATAATAAAGTTAAGATAGTATGTATATTTATCCCCGAAGAATGAATGGTGATTCCGAAACTAATAGAATAATACTCAAATAAAGTCGTCTTATACTAAGTGAATTTATTTTATTTTTTATGATGAATATATGAAGTATTAGTTGTATACGATAGTATAACATATTTCTACTTGCTTTGGATTCAGAGCCAAGCTGCTTCTCAATCTGAAGCACAGGTTATCTGCCTGTTTTTATAATGAAGCTTACATACTTACTTAAAATATTTCAAAACAATTTCGTTGTATTGTCTTTAACAATTTGTTAACATCAGAATAAAAGTTTTGCTTTACTACAATTTATTTAGACACTCCTATATACATCCAAGTGATTTCTGTACGTAGGTACCGCATTAATTCGAAAATATAAAATTTAATTACGTTATGTCTAACTGGAGGTTAAACATGGGTTGAGCAAGCAGGCCTCAGCTAACGAATTATTAATTTTTTATTTATTTTTTATTCAATCATCGGAATGTAATGTTCCCAACAGAGGCGTACATTCCATATAGGCACAAAAGCACTGCACACCGTACCTTACTTACAAAAAATTGAATAATATTTGCAATATTATCTTACAATAATTATAAAATTATTGCAAGAAATCAATCTGTATTTTCAAAAATATGCGCGAAGTTCCATCTACGAACCGCAGCGCCGCGCGCGCCCCACCCACCGCCCTACCATATCGTGTCAAAAGCAGGGACTAAGTATGCAAAATGAAGCAGATGTCATATTCGAACGTTGACTGTATTCCAGAAAAAAAAATGTACATGTGTGCGCAATGCGCGTTCAAGGGAAGACTCGTTTGTGTTAGTGTCGCAATCATAAATGCAGCAATCAGTGTCATCTGTTGGAACCTTTCTTAATGACTAAATTTTAAAATTTAACTACTTAAAGAAAATCTAGAAAAATTATTATTTGTTAGAAATAAATTTATCATATAATTAAATATTTTATAAATTATGGAAACTTGATTGTGTTTATTGAACATATTGGAATATACAATATTTTTTAAAATATTTTATAAATTATGGAACTAAGTAATTTTTTTAGCAAACTTTACTAACGAAATAATTTTCATACATTGGCTCTCTTTCCTGCAATTTTACGATCTAAAAAAATATGGAAAAAAATTATATCCAGCAATTGGCTGGTAATATGTATGCATAATTGAAGCAGTTTTTTTGGATATTTGATGTGGCAGGTAATCCCAAATAACATCGTCTAAAGGCAGTAGTTTAGCCATCCTCAGCGAAATATGTTTTACCTGATTAAAACCTCTGTGCACGCCACTGGTTCCAAATTCTATTACATTGTATTACTGTGTTATAAAACTTACAAGGACACGTGGTGAAGTCATGTTAATGTACAAATTCAAAGTCAGTACAATGATATAAAGTGCTTGCCTGTTGCCTATTCATGTTGGTACCGACACGTTTTGTTAGCACTATGGTGGTACATGATAATTCGAACGTTGCTACCTGCGGAGCGTGTTGAAATTTTAGCAGATATGTGAATATAAATGGGTTTAAATAAATGTAATATAAACCGCAACATAATGAACTTAAAATATTTTAACATAAAGGATCCACAGATAGACATACCTACATGTTATTTTGACTTCATTTCCGCTCATTCAAATTAAAAAAGATTACAGATACGAGTTTTATGATGAATCCACCTGAAATACCTTTATTAATTCGGTACTCGTTCCTTACCTTGTTCAGGTACAACCTAAAACCTACAGCACTGTGTGAATATTCGAGATCCGGAGGAGATCTGCTGTAAGATTTGATTTTCTCAATTTAATCTGTCGGCGGGCATTGTTACAGCTATAAAATCAGACTTTAAGGCGTCCTTTTCGCAGAAAAATCATAAATTAATTTTAATTCGGGTTTTTTAATACACGGTCACATGGGAACAGCGGGTGCTCTGACTACTCATGTAGGTCAATGTACACGGGGGAATACCGTTTTCTTAGGAAAATGATTCGCTTGATTCGTACCTACCCAATGGCAGTGCATTACACTCGACTATTAGATTAAGAATGATTCAATGTTAAAATATGCAACGTCATTCATTCGCAATATAAAATTGGGTAGGTACCTACTATTATTAAATAATACTCTAGAAGAAATATAATTACCTAGACCTGGAACTGGACAGTCGTTTGTCAGAATGATCATGATTCATGGTCGTGCAGGAACCGTGGATGTCGTGAAATAATCGTGAAATCTATAATCCGTTTTTTTTTTTAATTGACAACTCTAATCAGCCATGGGTGGGTACTTAATAAAATACAGGAAGTGGTTATCAATTATAATTTCAATTAAAATTGAAAGGAAAATTGCACGCATCATTTTTTTACATATACCTAATAGGTACAATTATTAGACAAGCAAAGTAGAAAGATTTTTTAATTAATTTTTTTCTGATTTAGCAATAAGTGAGGTTGGGGGTACATCGGCAATACATAAATGGCGGCCTCCGTGGTTGAGTGGTTACGATCCACGGCCACGAATCCGGAAGTTGGGGGTTCAAATCCCGGCGTGCGAAAATAAAATTTATTTGTTTAATTTGTATTGTTTCACAAATTATTCATTTTTAGTAAAGATGGGTGGGTATACATGGGCCTTGTTCGGGATTATTTTATTTTTTTGGAATAAACTTATGAAGTTGTAAATTCTTGCTTGTCGTTTGGGTGCCATAATTTATTTGACAGCTAATGTAATGCCTTGTGACGACTATTACTATCTCTAAACAAAGAAACAAAGGAAGAATCATTTGATTTTTTTTTCATTTAAAATATTTATTTTTTCAAATATATCTAAATAATAAAGTTCTTAAGTAGGTACCTAGTGTTTTCAATTTCGAAAATATTCTATCCAAGCAAACCTTCTTCTTTTGAATATGTAATTTATGACTAATCAGAGTGATATATCTATGGGCTAACCTCAATACAACATCGCGGGTTTTATATTTTTCATACAAATTTTAAAACGTTATACCAACAGTTTAACATATCGTATTTCATTCAATCTACGCTCTAAACCTTCCCAGCACTAATAAAAACAATCTGGGCTATTTTCAGCGATTCCGGTCAATTAATTTTCCATAAAATCGAGGACAGACAGACAAACATAATTTTTTTTAAAAATAATAATATATCGTATATTTCCGGCATGTTCCAAGAGAGGTAGATACTTTTCGCTTTGCTCTAGTGAAAATCACCATTTAGAATCGAAACGTTGCTTCAAATGGCTTTATTGGTGACCAGATCTGAATAACCAGGTACTTTCCCACCATCCTCTTTCCCATCTCCTTCTTTACCCCATTTCCTTCAGCCTCACAACATACCCCAATTCGAGTTGCCATAGTCTCACTGACTCTAGACGGTTGGGAGTAGTTGGGACTCTTGTGCTATAATCACATAAAAAGGTAGGTTTTTCATATAAGCCTTGAAATTTTTTACCTTTCTATTGCCTCCTCCACGATATAGAACCTTGTATAGGACGCACTCTAATCTAATGTTCGTACTTAGGTAGGTACTTACCAGTGGCGTGCATTGCTCAATAACTGAAGGTAGGCTGCGTGAAGTTTTTCAATTTCAGGTATGATTTGTACTAAAAAAAAATAGTTTATTATCATCTACCGCTGATGTTTTAAGCCAACTGAATAAATGAGCGTAAATTAAATCCTCACTAAATTCATGTTTTTGATTAGAAACTTGTCGTCCTTTTAATTTTATCTATAATTTATTTTTAAGATAAGGAGAGTAGGCACAACTTTTCAGCCTTTATGGACTGCACGCCACTGGTACCTACATAATGCAGGGACGATTCCGTAACTTATATGAACATTGCTGTTATACCTCTTATTACGTTAGCATTTTACAAAAAATACTATTATCAATTAACAAAGCGTTTTTAAACCATTTAACGATTCTCGTAACTAATCAAGAAGATCGTGATTATGTAAATCCAATTTAAAAATACTATTATAGCTCTGTTAATTTATGACTTTGAATTCATCACCGATAGAGAGGCTCACAGGGAGATAATCTCTAATTCATACGCCGGTGTCCATTTATATGTTTCGTAATATTCCAACGAAGTGGCAGATGTGATAGGTTCTGTGGGATAGGTATTAGCTGTGCAGGTATATTTGATATTTATAATGGCAGCCAGGTTTCGTTAATGACCACGCGTTTGTATTACCAGGTCGCGTGTGAAAACATCCGATAATCCTCCGAACCCATTGCCGTGCGCTGGCACCTACTTCCTCATAGAAGCTTTCTCGGAATTACGTTGAAAAAAATATGTTACAAGGCTTCACATTCCTGAATAACTTTCCACTTATGTGAATATTATGAACCAAGTCAAACTGAGATCACCATTTAAGCTAAAGCTATAAAAACACACCAAGAAAATATAATTACCTGGACGTCGTTAGATCGTTATGGTTCCTTAAGAATTTGCATTGATTCCGAGAAAATTTTATAAACCTGCGGATTTGAGGCGATATTGAGGTATTACATTCAAGGATTTGAAGGTATTTTATTTTATGTCCTACTTGCGAGTAGTTTATATTACTTAATGCGTGGGAAGATCGTGAATTGATTTCCTGTAAATTATTTATGGTTTTACAGGACCTTTAATGAATTCCCTGCTTTACGTCGTAGATCCCACCTACTCGTGTAAAATTATATCTAAATACTTAGTCAGTTGACTTCATAAACGAATTCTCGTATTAACCCGCTTACAAAAATACGTTGTTTATCTTTTTTCTTTTAAAAAAAACACCTTATGTAGGTTTGAAACAGTTTTAATCACATTTAAGGTAATTTGTTTTTTTTTTCGATAAACTTACTTACTTTCAAATGTAATAGGTAGTGTACTCGACATATGTGGTTCTGGACACCTCTGGCACAAAATTGTAAATGTAGGGCGCTTGTTCCAAATAACCTCAATCTCTTCTGGAGATGCCTTATAGGGGTCCAACTCTTCCCAGCGCTATAAGTAGGAGCACTAGATGAGGTGGTTCTCTGCCTGATACCGGTCCTAGCGGGCCCAAACAGGGCCGGCTACCCGTGACTAGGTAGGTCCCAAGATTTCTCAGGCAGAGTCCAGAGGCTTGGCGAGGCAGCAGATGAGGAGGGTTTCAGGGAAAGCGAAGGCAATAGAAGTAAAACACTTGTTCGGCTCTTGGTAGATAAGTAACTACTAGTTGTTTCGTTATTTATTTAGAAATATTTTACATCTGTTCGACATTTAGGGGTAATTATTCTTAATGGGGGTAATGGGGCAACCATTTCTCAGGAATGAAATGCCTGAAAAACATGATCAACAGAACTAGAATCCAGATGAATCCATTCAAACTAATTGCAAATCACACATGTGTACAGAGATTTGAATTTAACAAAGACGTGTCATCTAAGGAATGCATAGAAACCTATAAAAAAGATGAAAAACAAAACTTTAAAACGAATAAATCGATTAAACTAATGCGAATTTCGCAGAGTGCACACTGATAAGACTCCTTATCAAACTGGGTAATCGTTTCATCTCAGTAGTATCAATATCTCAAAAATTGTAGAATGAATATACGTTCGTTAGAGGTAGGTAAAGATCGTGTAATGATCGACAGGCAAGTAGGTGTGATGGTCCATTAGCAGTCGAACTGATTGAGTTCGACATATTCAACGGGCACCGACTAAAACAATTAAACAAATGACCCAATGTTTAGGTACGTACCTATTTTGTTAAATGCAATGAATTAAACTGTTCTTTGCTGGTTATTAAATATGTATTATAATTAAAAGGTTTAGGAAGGTATCTAAGTGCATCAAGAAATAAAAATTTCATACCTGCTTAAAGTAGGTACCTAGCTACCTACAGATGTCTGTTTAAAGAAACGAGATTGTTGAGAGCATAGGTTCCGAGACTTTTTTTTCCTTGTGAACCCCTTTGCAATTTTTAAAAAAATTTTCGTGGTCCCCCAAATTGTCTGTCCAAAACTTGTAAAAATGAAAATTTATAAAAAAATTTGCCTGCGTGGATGCGATTCGCTTTAAATGCGCAGTGGGCTTGTCGAGCGAAACTTACTACGGTACTTTCCTATGCGTGCATTATAAATCAACTCCAATCCATGGACCCCTATTTACATCTAGTGGACCCCCCTTTTTTCTCCCTGCCATGGATCATCAGGGGGGTATATATGGACCACGTTGGGAACCTATGGTTTGGTGTGCTTTGTTTGCTGTAATGATTTCGGTACCCAATATATAATTAGTCATTACCCAACTACGTAGTTGTAGCTACACTTTTAATAAGCAAAAACAGTAACTTATGTGAAACAAAAAAAAAAAATACAATTTCTTTCTACTTAGTTACTATGTTCCAAAATAATGATAACTTCTCTCTTCGGAGCTCTGATCTCCTTGATAGGTAACTGATTTATTTTGACTTATCGTTTATATGGAGAACAGATGACCATGGTAGTTGCAAACTATGCCAACCCGACGTTTTGGTAGTTGCGAATGTAAAATATGGTTTTGTTTAGTAGTTAGGTACCTGCTTACCTACCAACCTAATAATGTTTGTCCAAGAAAAACTAAAAGATAAATAAAATGCACACGTTCAGACTAACAGAATTAGAATCTGCTGAGAAATAACATTTTTAAAATATATTAGATATATATACCTGCCTGATATTCGTGATGACAAATCGCCATCGACTTTTTTCCAGGTATTTTACAGTTAGCGATTTTATCATTGGGAAAGGTAAATAATATTATGGTAAAACGTCATTAACCCACCCTACCAGAATATTTTATTTTACTTTCAGAATTAAACATATCATATGTATAATATTCACATTCGCTCTGTTTGCCTGTTTCCAAGAATTTATTTTGTCGTTAAACATCCTAAATTGAGTATAAAGGTGCTCGCCCACTTCCATCGACAATAAAATAGTGCCCGCCCACTTTCATAATCAATAAAATAGTACCCGCCCACTTTAATACACATAATAAAATGACGGCAAAGTAAAAAAAAAATCAATGAAAAATTAACATAGATGAGTTAATATTGTATTTATTGTGAACACAATTGTTTTAAAAAATAAAACAATTTATAATTTATTATATAATTGAAAATACACTTTGTATGTACCACTTTACTTAAAATATATAAATATTTCTACATGTTTCGATAGCAATGCTATCATCTTCAGAAATAAATTAATACTAAAAAATAATTTCAAGTATAGAAAAATGATTAAAAATTTAAAACAATAATTTAAGAATATACAAAATATGAGCATAAACAAAAATGAATTAAAGTAGGTAAGTAAATATAATTTATAATTTGTTGTAAATAAAGTGTTAAGTTGATTTTTGGAAATGCCGCAAAAGTACCACTATTCGTTTCGTACATTTGACATTTGATATTTCTCTTCCGTAAAAACCAATACAAAACTTATAATAGTTTATAATATGTAAAATAAGTTTAATGAGGTACCCACATACTTAAATGTTAAGAATGAAATAAAATGTTTATTAATTTAGAGATGGTAATTAATACTCGTCACAAGGCATTACTTTCGCTGTCAAATCAATTATACTACCCAATCGACAAGCAAGAATTCTTCATAACAACTTCAATACTTCATAACAACTTCATAACACTTCGGTTACACATCAGCTAGTTTAATATAAATAAGAAATTCCTTTCTTAGACGTGTATTCAGTGCCCTGACTGCGGCCGTCAATCTCTTCCCTCGTCCGAAATTGTTTACCATTTCATCGTGCGGCGGAATCTCCCAATGTTTTTACTCTCGGAACGGTATAAAAAAACTGGACCACGAAAACATCGGTAGAAATTGCGCATCACTTGCGCGCCAACAACTGCGGCAGCCGCTGATTGGCTGAGGAGATCACGGCATAAAAACGGAGAAAACACAACAACACGATCCGATTAGTGACCGCGGCTCCAATAACAAACGAGATCAATGCCAAAACTTGCCGGAAATGCAATTTTCATGTTGTTGTATTTTTATTTAAGTACCCAATTACGTTTAATCGTTTACTTCGCGATCATACGATGAAGAAGGAAATGAGATCCATTTATATTTCTATTAAATAACAAGTCACTTTGTTTTTAATCCACTTTTATTTTTTATTTGTCGACTAGTTTCGATTCGCTGAATCGTCTTCAGGACATAGAACATACTAATTAAATAACAAGAGTGTGCTGTATATATAGGGTGAAAATGGGGAAAGATAGAAACAATATTAAGAGGGAGACAACAATATAACAATAAAAACATTCAATACCAAATACGTAATTACATGTACGATGGGAAAACCATGAAAGATGAATAAATTGAAGAAGATCAATTACGGTGGTGGCTTGTTTGAAGAGAGGGAGAGTTGGAGGGGAACGGAAATAGGTCTAAAATGGGACTATACCTTAAATTTTTTTGGTTATTTAGTAGATGGCTATTATTATTTTTTACTATTTTTTTTTATTTCAAGGGCTTCTAAGTTGTTTAGCCGTAGGCCTATTCCATTTTTGTGTAGAATATTTATTCCCGTAGTTTGGTCAAAAGAGTGATTAGAACTTATCAAATGTTCCGCAACTTCTGAAAAACCTACACTATTTAAACATCGTATGTGTTCTTTGATTCTAACATTAAAATTACGGGCGGTTTTACCTTTATAAAAGGAAGGACAATCATTAAATATAATAATAATAATAATAATACTTGGACGATTTATATAGCGCCGTTTTGTGAAAAATCACCTCAAGGGCGCTGAGTTTATAAATGGCAGAGTGGCTTAAATTATTTTCTTTATCTTTACAGTTAATTAAAAAAACTCCTAAGTTGTTATTCGTATAATATGCAGGTTTTATTTCAGAAGGAAATTTAGTAGTACTGAGCGATGAAAAATTATTAATATATAGAATTCGGCGTCACCCGTGGTATTGATTATTATTGGTGTTTTAAGAAGTAGTCGTGCAGTTAAAGAAAAATTTGTTTGTGGATAGACGTCGTATTTTTTTGTAAAGGATTCTATCAATTAAATTATTGTCATATCCATTATTTGAAGCAATAGATTGTATAGTTGATAACTCTTCAGCAAAAAATTTATCAGATAGTGGAACGGTGACAAGTCTGTGGACCATGGAGTGGAAGGCGGAATGTTTATGGGAGTCGGGGTGGTTAGAGGAATTATGGATCACTGTGTCTGTAAAGGTGGTTTTCTGTAGATATTGAAATTGAATTTATTATTTATAATGGATACAGTGTGGTCAAAGAAGTTTAAGCTATAATTAGTACCTATTTCTACTGTAAACTGGATTTGTTTATGGAAAGAATTTAGATGAGATAAGAAGGAGTTGAGTTGACGTTCTGTCCCTTTCCAAATGCAAAAAATATCATCGACGTACCTTTTCCACAAAACACATTTTTTAACAGAGATGAATTAGACTTAAAAATATTATGTTCGAGGTTATCCATGAATATATCCCATACACCGATTCTGAATAAATCACTTTTATTACATGTAATTATAGGTAGAATTAATAAATCGTTATTTAAAAGTGAATAAAAAATCATCTCATCGAAACACTTTATTTTTGTTATGGTGGTACCATTGCATTTCTAACGTCACGTGCGCATTCTGTTTTTGGATTAAAATGGAGATTTCTATTTTTCGATTTTGTTTTGAATTTTAAATGTGTATTTTTTTAGCTTTTGCGAAATTTATTCATAATTTTGGGTGACTTTAAGCTCTATAATTGTTGTTTAATATAAAAAAAAACTTATTAATGACAGAAATTAGAGTATTCATGAACAAAACAATTGTCAATGTGAATATTTTGATAATATTAATGCTCAATACTATTATTATTCTTTGAGTTTAAAGTTTCTAAAAATTTACATAATGTTATTACTTACGATTAGTTATGGTTTCTTATGAACAGAATATAAAATGAGGAATGGTAAAGCTCATCCTTGTTTTTGACATTTGACATACTAACCTCAAAACTTGAGGTTAGAATATCAAATGATTTTGAGTGTTTTGGCGCTCTTTAAAAAATTGAAGCTTTGAAAATTAAATTAAAACTATGAAAACTAACTTTAGAAAAGTTTAAAAACTAAATGTACTCGTATTTATGTTTGAAAATCATTATTGATAAATGTTAAACGGATTTTAATAAATAGGTTGTCAGGTTCTTAGTTTCTGTATATTAATTTTAAAAAGGCAAACTAAGAACCTAACAACCTATTTAGAATATTTAATATTTACAGTTGGCACTTTGTATGCAACTATTGTCTAATGTCATATTATAAAAATTTAACAATAATTCAATATTTACACGTTTTTACAAAGAATGTAAAAAGAGACGTGAATTTTTTTGTATTTCCGCATATGTATTTTTTTTTCACGATTTCTTTCAGTCATGTTATATTATATTATGCACTTGTATATTATGTGTCATGTAGATCAGGCTATTACCATTTATCAAAAAAATATATATACATATATATATATATATTATATACAAATTAAAAACCTTTCCCTTTATAACTTCTCCGTATCATGCAGTTGTACATTATTATACATACATGTATATCATAAATATTTTACACTTATATGCCAACTATGATACATCATGTTCTTTTTCTGTTAACTTAAAGCCTTTTTTTTCTTTCTCCACATAAAATCATTTAAATGTTAAAATTGTTAAAAGCCCATCAGCGTTAATAAACTAATAAATAAAAATAAAAAAAGTATTTTTTTTTATAGAGTATTTTTCTTTTTTTTCCCAACTGCAAATATTTACCGTTTTTTGAACTAACCGCTGTTTTTTAAAGATTTTAAATTAAATGTATTTATTTAATCTCGTACGTCCTGTAAAGCTTACTCTTGGTCTCCAATTATTTCAATTGATAGGTTTGTTACTAAACAGTGGCTGGCGTGACGATTTTCCAGAAAAAAAGCGTTCTGTTTGTAAATCGCAAACATTTGATTTTTTTTCCATACAATCTTATCAAGAGTCATGATTCTCTATGGTTGCCAAAATATATGTAGGTGTATGAAGTGTGTAGGTACTACAATCGTAAATTATAAATTATACTAATGCTTTCAAATTGCAACTGCAGACCCATACAAGACGTAATCACTTGTGGTTCCACGAAATTAAACCTTTTAGTTTGGATTCATAATTACGTACGTAGCAACTAGTAACGGTAATGTAGGTAATGTGCTAGCAGAATACTTGCTTAATGGAGGTGCCCGGTACCTACCTGGCCAATGAGAATACTTCGGCGTGGTTCGTTTTGTGAAACAATGGCGAGCTATTCATTGGAAGCCTGCTTCATTAAAAATGTAATTTGTTTTTCGGTCGCAGTTTGCATTTTAGTGTTGTCATTATCCGGGGAGGCGGGGGCAATGCCTCCTTCATACTTTCAAATAAATGCAGAAAACAGGACCTAACTCTATATGTACATCTTATCACATTATATTCAGTAAGATGATACTAATCCGTTGAACACCTTTGTATTTATGGCGTTTGCATAACTGTTTTAATTTAAAATAGCAAATACCACTTCTTCAATTGTAATTAATGGGATCAAAGATGTACAGATGGACATGATCCCCGATCGATGGCCTAAAGCATTGCCCTGTGAACTTCATAAACTAAGTCAATATTATTGTAATAAATTAATTAAAAATTACTTTTTAATCACCACTTTATTAATATATACATTTCCTCATGGATATACAGAATACTTTTATATATTCTGTATATTTCTGATGAGGAAAGCATCGCTTTCGAAACATGTTGATATGTATATATTGATAAAGTGGTGATTACAAAGTAATTTTTAATTCGTTTATTAATAATGACGCCTCGAAGTGAATACCAATATTTTGAAGAAATTAGAATATTAATGTATTTATTCAATTTGTACAAATAATTTGTGACATTACAGATTTTTAATCTAATTAATTAAAATTGTACCGCTTATGCGGTATATATTCAATGCCAAAAACCCTGTAAATGCATTATAAGACATAAAAAAAATATGAATTTGGACAAAAATCATTAAAATAATCGTCAATTTACTGAGAAATTAATAAGAGCTTTGCTTATAAAAATTAGAACATTTTATGGGTTTCATTATAAGTATCCATATATACAAGAAACATTTTGGTTAATTTGCACCAAAACAATAAAAATTAACACAAACTCTACATAATACACGAACCAAAAATAACGAATTTCTTCAAACTCCTTTTGCTAGAATTACTTTTGGACAAATACACTTTAAATACATAACATGCAAATTATTTAATACACTACCAGCTACGATTAGACAAATAGAAACAGCGACTAAATTTAAATATGAAATAAACATTGGATTATTTAAATAGGTTTTCCAATTATTGCTAACTACTCCAAAACACATTATTAGACGCGCCTACTCAATTTTGAATCTATTTTTTTTCTCTAGGCATTTGCAATTCAATTTTAATTTTTACATTTACTCTCACCTGGATTACAAAATTACCAAAATGTAATTCGTATACCATATACCTGTGCAATATATTAAAACTTCTTCCAATTACTTGTTATAATGTTTTGTTTATGTAATTATATAACTTTTATACTTCATACGTCTATCTATACACAGAATTTTTTTCCAGTGATACAGACATCGAACTTGAGTTGATAATTATGTTTTGCCAAGATTAATAAAAAAAAATATTAAAATAATAATAATACAATAGATTGCCCCTAAGTGGTTTCTCCGCAGTTTGCCTTCGGAAGGCGAAACATCTGTCACGCGTTATAATAATTATCTAGCAAAACTTTTTTTATAAATAAATTGTGTTTTAAAATGAATAGTAATAGTAATTATTAAATTTAAAAACATTAAATAAAAACTGAGTTCTGCAAATTAAACTTAAACGCAAAAATTGGTAAATGAAGACGCACAAGGAAGTGACCGGCAGTAACCAAGTAGACCCTCTGGTAGCTAAGTCATTAATAACATTTTGCGTTTGTAAATTATGGTAGTATAAGGTTATCAAATATTGTCAGATTATTTGTCTGTTTGTCTTTCTTTTAATAAAATTTATTATTATCTTCAATCAAAGCTGTAGGTCACAAAGCTGATGAAGTAATTGCCTCGCTGTCGACATCGCTTGTGTCCAGATCTCCCCCAAACACACATCGCACGGAGCGCAGTGAACTCCTGGATGTCCCGGCCACGGCACAAGGTCCGCCAAATTAGTGGCCAGTGGACACCGAACAGTCTGAACACCGACAGCAGACAATGGCTACCGCGGGCCGTTGGGCCGTGATCGGTTTCATTAATAGCCGCGGTGCTAATGGACACCGGATAATCGCAGATGCAATCGCCCACTGTCAATCATTTCCGGAACGAACACTCAGCTGAGCCTAAATCAACATTCATTGATTTGCACGTGATACTGATACGATTTTTTTACTTTATGTATGTCTGCATAACCGTGAAAAAAAGTAGGCTCGTTCAATATGTTAACACTTAACGGTGGCGTAAAGATCCTCTGAGGAAGTCCTGGTTGCCTCTTGGAAATAGCTTCACTCCTGTCCATCTCCTGCTGTTTCTAGTTTATGCTTAAAGATGCAAAATTGGCCTCCTTGCAGTCCACCCACCATGGAATGGTTTTCCAACACTCCATCGTCTTCCAAACTTATTACAGAGAAGATCATTTATTCATCGGCTATCATCCATCCTTGGTGTCAATATCCGCTCTCGTTTATTGATCACAACTTTGTCACGAAGTGATTTTTGGACTCCGGACTAACTATTGAAGTCAGCAAATCAAATCGCTTGATATAAAAAGTTATGAGTTGTTTAGGTCGCATATCTGCAGGTCCTATCTAGCTTGATTAGTCTATTGGCCACAGGACACCAGGGGGTGAAATTATGAAGTTAGATTTGGTTTGCTTTGGTTTAAGTCTTAGATGAAGATTTTTTTTAAACTGTTCGATATAGTTTTTGATTTGAGAGGACCAAAAATGTGTCTTCCACCACATTTTTCATATAAGCACTCCAGCACAGAAATGCATCAATAATCAGCATTTATAAAAAAAAATAATAATGCTTTATTCCAGAAGGCATGCAGGGGCAGGGGCAGGGGCAGGGGCAGGGTAGGGGTAGGAGCAGGGTAGGGGCAGGGGCAGGGGCAGGGGCAGGGACAGGGCAGGGGCACGGGCAGGGGCAGGGGCAGGGGCAGGGGCAGGGGCAGGGGCAGGGGCAGGGGCAGGGGCAGGGGTAGGGGCAAGGGCAGGGGCAGGGGCAGGGGTAAAGCAATGCAATACGTTCCATAGATTACATGAAGGGGTAAAGCAATGCAATACGTTCCATAGATTACATGCAGTGGTAAAGCAATGCAATACGTTCCATAGATTACATGCAGGGTAGAGCAATGCAATACGTTCCATAGATTACAACACACACAAATATAACAATAAATAAATAAGAAAAGAAAAGAGAAAATAATACCTTGTTTTAATAATAAATGAAAAACGGTTATATTTGACGGTCCCCCGTCTCCAGAGGGCCATCAGGGGGGACTCCATCCATGCAGCCATTGCAGTAATTATGCTATCCTTGGATTGGCGTACTCTATACCATAAGCTTCCCATGCGGTGGGGGAGAAGTGCCCTGAAAGAGTGGACTCGTCCCTACATGAACATTTTCGTATCTCGGTGGACGGGACGGAATAGTTGGCGATAGCAGGTGAGTTTTAACTTATGAAATGATTGGTGCTATTTTTAATTTATGTGAGCAGAAGAAACACGAAATTACTGGTATTGTGACAATAATTTGAACACATACTCGTACACATTAATATGATGCATTGAATTTCATCTGCCCTAGCCCTGCGGAAACAGCTCTGAGGTGAATAATACGTTAAAACGTTCGTAGCTAAAACTACAATGGATTCTCTCATGCATTATTTAAGGACACAGACCTGTAGTCGGTTCGGTAATACAGCCGTGTGATTATTCCGATTATTTAACACATGATTGGGAATGCGAATTGCAACAATGGCGCGGATTGTATTAATGCGCTACAGTTCATAGCCGGTCCGTGTCTATCTGTTGCCATCAACGATCTACATCGCACAGCTTTGTTCTTAACAATGTTCCCACACGGACAGGGACAGTGCGGCTGCGAACACATTATTATTTATTGTTTTAAAACCACTTTTTTAAATGAATTGTTCTGCGCAATGACGTATATACCTAAACATACAGACGTTTGTATGGAGTACCTCACGTGATGTATTTTTTATAGGAGGCCCTGAGGGAAATAATTTCCCTCAAGGCCTGTATCATCTTTGGGGATGTTGTGTGGAGGGTCTTTTAGAGAATAGGAAGGAGTAAACTTGAGTCTTGAAGAGACCCATGTTGTAGGATGGAGGAAACACAGAGGCCGGTAAATTATTCCACAGGGGGATGTTGAAAACAAGAACGAGTTGTAGAAGCGACCCGTTCTCATGTGACAAATTTCAACCATATGCAAATGTTGGGCGCGCGTTTGGCGTATTTCTCAACTATGCAATTGTGTCGAAGGGATTAATTACGCTAGTTCCCAAGAGCATCTTCCATTAAAATACTGGTAGAACAAGGAAAGCATTTCCACCTGACGTCTATGCTCGTAAGATTGCAGTTCGTTTGTTAATATAGGCGAATCTATCAAACGGACCGCCCGTTTCTGCATAGAGTCAAGGGTTTTTTGCAGATATTTAGAGGCTCTCGACCAGAGGTGGCTGTCAAATTCTATAGTGGGGCGCACTTGCGATTTGTACATGATCAGCAGTTGTGCACTATTAAAGTATCTGCGGGCTCTGTACAATACGCCCAGCTTCTGAGATGTTAACTTTACCCTGGCTTCGAAGGAGCCCCCATACCCGAGCTGCTTGCTTCCATTAAAGGCGACTAGATTGTCATTTAGATTCCTTTTAGACGTAATCAGACATGATGAAGACTTTGAAACATTAAATTCGACGAGGTTATTCTTACCGCAAGAGGAGACCCTCTCGAGGAAACCGTCCATTCTCTGCTTAAAAGCCCTCCGAGCCGTTGGAGTTTTTCTGCCCCTTGGGGGCTTGTCAAACAAAAAGGTATCATGGACTGTACTGTTATCCGCGTAACAATGGATTGGTGCACATGTCAAGAGGTCATTGATGTGCAACAAAAACTTTTATATATTGGTTCCATGATAAATCAACACACGTATGAATCACCACACTTTATAACGGTGATTTAAAGTTCGAAAAAAAAACCGAAAACCTAATTTAACCTAACCTAACTAATCTTTTGTTTGAATTAAATATTCGATCACCTTAATATTATCTCATCCTGAGATAATATAGAACCAAGAACCAGTCGATCCTTTTATGCTTTGTAAATTAACACTAATTTTACCTTAATATTTATAATGAATAAATATCTCATCTAAAAAAGAGAACAGATAGGTAGGCAGTAGTGGCGTGCACTGATTTATCACCGAAGGTAGACTGTATTTGCATTTTTCAAGATCGGGTATGAAATGTGCATTGAATAATTGAAAACGGTTATTTTAAAAAGTGTAAATTTGTCATATAGAAACAATTTATCAATGTAGAACGTTTGCGACAAATTTATTGAAAAACAAACGTATTTATTTATTTCACCATAGGTCATCTTTAACGAAATTCGAAAAAAATCTGTGTCTTCACTGGGGTACCCCGTTCTAAGATCAAAAGGTTTTAAGGTTTTGGGCAGGAATTATAAATTAGTTCAAGTTTTTTTTTTATTATTGAAACTTTTTATTGTGTACTTATGTTAAAAAATATATATATTTTCTGGTTCGTTTTTCTTAGTGGAGGATCATTTTTCAGTTTTTATTAACTGCGCGCCACTGGCAGCAGCGTGAGACATAAAGATGTTTTATTTTATTTTTATTTTGATAGGTTGTTTAAAATTTTCAATAATTATTCGTGTCATTTATAAACCTAGTGTACGTTGAATATGAAAGTCTAGTTTTATAAACTAGTTTGGCAATACGGTGTTTTTTTTAAATAATAGTCTGTAGGTTGGTACCTAATGTACAAGGTATCGTTATTATAATAAATAAACCCCATTTTTCTATTAGTACTCCGTAACACCCTCATTTAGGAAAAATAAATCAGATGAAGGGAAAAATAATTAATCTACCAACTGTTTTATTATTCACGCAAATATTATCTATTTTCAGGAAATCCTATCAGGGAAACTTAATACTACTAGCGCCATCTGGTATAAACGAAGTAAAGCTTGGAGTTAGTTTTTCGGAGACGGTTGCACCTATATGTGGTACGAACTTATTATCAAGATCATAGATGGCAGTAATCAGATGAAAGAAAAATAATTATTCGAATAACTTACTTTATTGTGTTGAATAGTGACAACATTTTTATGTAAATATCTTCTTAACACAAACGATACATTTTTAAAGGTCAACATAAAATATTTTTTAAATGTTGGCAAAGTGTTCACACCTTTACAAATGAATTAATAAGAATTTTACTTTATTCAGCAAAAAAATATTATGTATATGAAAGCAGAAGTTAATAAACGACTCCAATATCGTCACCTGTTTCGCAATGAGGCATTTCCGCATGCACCTTATTTTGCTAAGAATGATACCTGATGTGATTCCATCCTTGGGTTCGCTTTTCTTTCCCTTTCTTCATCGCTCTCCCCTTCTCCCTCATCTTCCTCCCCCTCTCCACCCACGTTCTCGCAGAGTTCCTCAACTTCCTCCGGTTCCGCCGGCTTATCCCAGAAGTGTTCCTTGTTTAGTTTCCAGTTGATAATGTTAAGTCTCGCATCCATGCTCGTATTTGCTCTCAATAACTCATTAAAATATTCCTCGATATATTCCTGTCCTGGAATAAAATAAGAAGAATTAGAATTATAACAATAAAAACCCTGAAAGTTTCATGATGATAGCCAACCACTGATAGGAAAGGGACTAGATATAGAAGAAGATGATAGTATAACATAATGACAAATTGTTATTATTTTGTAACCTTTTGCGATTCCAAACATACATCTCAAATGGCTAAGTTCGTTTTTGAATGAACTATCCATTTGCGTCGACATTGCTACATCGTCATCTTCCTCATCGTCCAAAAAGTAGGACGATTCTTTCTGTACCCTCCTCCGTCTCCTTCTTCCCGTACTCATCAAGGAACCTTCAATAACGAGGCTGGATTTTCTGCCGCCCATCTCCGTGGATGATTGGAAGTTGATGTTTGAAATCCTCCTTGAGTCCTCAAATACTCTAACACTGGATCTTTTAGGTCCCAAGTTGCGCTCCTGTACATCCTTTTCTTCGAGTTCTCTGATGTTTGAGGGTCGTCTCTCCGGCGTTCTCGGAGTGTCGCTCTCTCTCTCTATGGAGCTGACGAGGAAGCCTACAGTCTCATTCCCGTGGATGATCCTGTCGCGTAAGTTGATTTCGCGGAGCTTCTTGGTTTCTCTTCTCGATGATTGTTGCGATATAACTCCAAGCTGGTTGCTGGTTACGCTTGGTGAAATTCGAATGAAGACTGATTGTCTCACTACGCCTGACGGTGTAGTCCTGGCTGGATAATCCTATTTCACAAAAATAAAACACTTATCAGTGGTATGCAAATTACGAAAGCGTTTAATTGTCTCATGGGAACATAATTATTTCGAACGTTTAGAACAATATTCTATAATGTATATATACCTCTGATGGATCCGTTGCAACAACTCCCTCTTTTTTAAATTAACTCCACATAGGAGGCCCTTAGGGAAAAAAATCCATAAGGGCATATGTCATCTTTCAGGATGCTATGAGAAGAAAAAGGAGTGACAATGAGTCTTGAAGAGACCCATGACACCTCGGTTCCCAAGCAGGATAAATGCGTTGGATATATCCAGTGCACCAGTTTGTGTCTCATCGTAACGTTCTAGGCACCGCCTCCAAACAAGTGCCACATACACTAGAAGATCACCGTACGAGCGGTTGCACCGGAATTCGTATTGACGATCGGTAATAATCCGTATCAAAGACGTATGGAATGGCAGAGAGGTAACAGGCTGGAGTGACAAATATCAAAAGAACACATCCCTGGTTGTGAAATTGAGAGAACAGGCAAGAATGTCTGGTGCAAGAATATTCATTATGATTTGAAAGACAAATTAATATAAGCGCTGATGGCAACTAACCTTAGGAACTACCAGAATAAGATCAAAACAATCTAAACATCATAATATAAAGATTCTCGTGACAAATAGTATTATGTTGTTGGAATTTTCGGAGCAGTGGAGTGGACGTCTGCCTTGATGGTTAACGTTGTCTCAAAAAGTAGGAGGAAGCAAATCACTATTTAGTAACCTAAAAGTTAATATTAACAATTATCTGAACATCCTCATCACCTGCTTCCATTGTCCTATTCAGGTTTTAAATCTCTCGACAAGGTACCTCCTTTTTTTTTTTTACAGTAACTCCACACAGGAGACCAAGGAGGAAATAATTTCCCTCAAGGCCTATATCATCTTTGGGGATGCTGTGTGGAGGATCTTTTAGAGGATAGGAAGGAGTGAACTTGGGTCTTGAAGAGACCCATGTTATAGGATGGAGGAAACACAGAGGCCGGCAGATCATTCCACAGCCGAGCTGTTGAACACAAGAACGAGTCGTAGAAGCGACCCGTTCTCATGTGACAAATGTCAACCGTGTGCAAATGTTGGGCGCGCGTTTGGCGTGTTTCCCGACTATGCACCGGTGCCGAAGAGATCAATGACGCTAGTTCCTCGGAGCATCTTCCATTAAAATACCGGTAGAACAAGGACAGCATTCCCACCCGACGTCTGTGCTCCAAAGATTGCAACCCATTTGTTAAGATAGGCGAATCTATCAAACGGACCGCCCGTTTCTGCACAGAGTCAAGGTTTTTTTTCAGATATTTTGGGACTCCCGACCAGAGGTGGCTGCCAAATTCTACAATGGGGCGCACTTGCGATTTGTACAGGGTCAGCAGTTGTGTACTATTAAAGTATCTGCGGGCTCTGTACAATACGCCCAGCTTCTGAGAGGCTAACTTTACTCGGGCTTCGATGGAGCCCCCATACCTGAGCTGGTCACTTAAGGTTACACCAAGCATATCAATGGAGGGCTTGTTGGGAAGATTGCTTCCATTAAAGGAGACTAGATTGTCATTTCGATCCCTTTTAGACGTAATCAGACATGATTGGGTCTTTGAAACATTAAATTCGACGAGGTTATTCTTACCCCAAGAGGAGACCCTCTCGAGGTAACCGTCCATTCTCTGTTTCAAAGCCCTCCGAGCCGTTGGAGTTTGTGTGCCCTTTGGGGGCTTGTCAAACAAAAAGCAATCATGGACTGTACTGTCATCCGCGTAACAATGGATTGGTGCACATGTCAAGAGGTCATTGATTTGCAACAAAAACAATGTCGGAGATAGAACCGATCCTTGTGGGACGCCAGCATTTATTGAATGCGAGGAAGAGATGATCAGCAACCGTCTGAATCGATCTCTCCCTCAAAAAGTCGGCAATCCACGTACACAAAGAAACGGGAAGTCCGTAAGAAGGCAGTTTGTTGACAAGTCCTCGGTGCCAAACACGGTCAAAGGCCTTAGAAATGTCCAGTGAGACCGTTTGAATCTCACCATAACGTTCCAGGCACCGTCCCCAAACATGCGTCACATACGCGAGAAGATCACCGCACGAGCGGTTCCGCCGGAATCCGTACTGGCGGTCGTTAATGATTTTGTTCTTCTCGAGGTATGTAAGCAGTTTGTCGTTGATCACACGTTCCATCACCTTGGACAGAACTGATGTGATCGCTATGGGGCGGTAGTTGGCCGGGTTGGAGCGGTCACCTTTTTTAGGTATAGGATGAATGACCGCTTTTTTCCAACCAGAGGGCACGGAGCCAGATTTCAGGGACATTTTAAAGAGCTTTGTTAAAACTGGAGCGATTTCTGCAGCACACCTCTGCAATACCAGGGCAGGTATTCCGTCAGGCCCACTAGCTTTATTAACATCGAGCCCCCGTAAGACAAGGAGTACATCCCGATGCCGTATCCTCAGCTTTTTCATATAGAAGCCGCAGTGAGGAACCGACGGCGGGATGGCACCCCGGTCGTCGAGGGCCGAGTTTTCTGCAAACATTTTCCCTAAAAGGTTGGCCTTTTCGGTAGCAGTGTTTGCTAGTGAACCGTCAGGTCTGGTAAGAGGCGGCAGACTGGATTTGCAGAAATTGCGACCTATGGAGCCCGCTAGCGACCAGAACGCCCTGCTGCCATGCGGGCAGGCAGCTAGCTTTTTACTGATCTGTAGGTCGTGCTCAAATTTTGACCTATTGATGATTCTCTTACTGTCCTTTGCCAATTTTTTATATGCTGATCTGTTTTCTGACGTTCGAGATGTGTTTTAGGCTCGGTAAGCCGCGTTTTTTCGTCGAACTGCTTCGGAGCATTGTCCTGGCGTCTGTGTTTTAATATTCTAAGCTAGACTCATTGGATTGGACTACAGCGGCCTCCGTCCAAGCCACCACAAGTTCTCCTAGTGAGACAGGCACACAATACTCGTACATTGAGATTGTATAGATGAATAAACCTCATCTGCGATACATTTTACGAGGAGTTACAGAGGTTTGATGCTAACCGCATCTGGATATTAAAAGCAAAAATTGTTTAAGTTCTTTAAGACATACCGTCAGCTGGGCCCCCCCGGCGGATCCGCCGAAGCAGCCGTAAGCGTGCATGAGAAGGGGCGCGCCAGTTGCCGGGCGACCCCCGCGCACCATGAGCTCGCCCAGCCGCCAGAAGGCATGCGCCTGCCACTTGGCAAGGCCCGCCTGCTCGGCCAGGGATAGCATCTGCTGCAGGTATTCTTGCGCCTCGTCTATCTTCCGGACTCTTGTTTGTTGCATAAAATAAGCAATTTAAGGTGGTTAGAAATTTCTCAGAATGTGTATTCAATAATACGGTGACCTGACAATTGATCCCCAGACAGTTGACCCCCCGACAATGCCCCCCCCCCTACATTTGATTCCTCCGATAGTTGATCCCCTAATTAGCATTCTATAATTTTTCTATATTTTTTACTTAAGCTTCTATTTTCTGGAGATAGGCTCAGCTTTTCAGCGTTTATGGTCTGCATGCCACTACTCATTGCATACTCCTTCGGGGACTCCTGCATTATGGTTAGTAAGAATATTTTATGTAGCGGATTTCTACTCAAGACCCCGGCAGATATATAAGTATATCGACTTTTGCGATGCATACTAATTGACGAATGAGGACATACAGTAGAAATAATCGTTCAGGGGATCAACTGTGGAGGGATCAACTGTCGGAGGGATTAACTGTCGGGGATCAACTGTCATGGAACCTAATAATACACATCAACGAAAGCCATTTAGACTAAATGCACAGGAACCAAATCATTCAGGAGGGAGAACTACTGAATAGACCCTTATTAAACCTGAAATGTTCTCAATTTATTTTTGGAATAGTTTTTTTTTCTGACGAAGAACTATAGAAATTTGATTTTTCTTCAAATTTTTAGCAATGTTTTATTTTATATTTTTCGTGAAGAAAGACTTTCCTAGGTTACGAATAACCCGTCAATATTTTAATTCCTCCCACTACCATCATTATAGTGAGAAAAGGTGTCTTGTGAAATGATGGTGGACTTAACTAGCAAAGGCTTGAGCCCGCGATGCCTGGATGGAAGCTGACGCTTCGGACCGCTCGACCAACTAACTTGCAATAAAGCAAAAAATAAATAAGGAGAAATCGTTTGATAACTCCCAACATTTTTCTATTATTACTTGACTGTTCTTCGCAACATATTTAGAATGTGTACAGCCAAACTCAAGGGATAGAATTAGGTAACTATACTACCTAGTACCTAATTATTGCAGTACGAATATCATTAAAACTCTAAAAAAAGGCAAAAAGGAAAAATTATATTTAAAAAAAATAAAAAGCCTTACTTTTGGAAAGCTATTGACAGGTTGATAAGAGCTTCACAAATACCATAGACATTATTCTCTTTTCGCCGAATTTCCAACACTTCGTTGAAATTTTCCATTGCCACTTCGTGCTTGATAAGCAGAATATTGCAATGGCCGAGCTCCGTCAAGGCCTCCGCGTATTTGTCCTCATTTTGCGCTACAAATACATCATTAAATTTGTAAACCTTTTCCGATAAACATGGTGAACTAGTAATATAAATTAAATCCAACAAATTAACTATACTGTTATAGGTATCGCAGTAGGAGACAGCGGGATTATGACAAACTGCGGGTAATTCCGAACGATCGCGTTCTAGAAGGTTCTAATATCCCACACCCATGCCGACCGGCTATGCAAACGTCGCTTCGCTCGTCAGCACCGAGCTGCATTTCGTAGAGGAAAGTTGCGCACGCCGTTGAAGGTAAGAACCGTTGTATATTTCATTCAAAATGATGTGTAATATTTGCAACGTTCTTAAATTGTGGTTTTTCTGTTCTTATTATAATTAACTATAAATTTAGGATAAAGTTTTGAATAACAAGCTCCCGTTAGACAAACTACAAAAAAGTAGCTCATCGGGACTTTTTTCGTTATGTTTTTTTGTAAAATGTTTAAAATTAATTAAAAAAAGAGTATATTGCTGTTATATTTTACAAACTGAAAGTAGACTGAATGCTGTAGAAATGATATCTCTGAGACGAGTGTGTGGTAAAACCATGTATGATCGTGTGAAAAATGTTGAGATTCGTAAAGAATGCAAGGCTGATGTAAGCGTAGTGAGCAAGATTAGATGGTTTGGGCATGTAGAGCGAATGAATGAAGAACGGAGTGTAAGGAGAATATATGACGCGAATGTGAATGGAAGAAGAAGCCGGGGACGTCCAAGGAAGACGTGGCACGATCAAGTGAATCAAATACTTGAGTCGGGCCATGTCAGAAGTCGGAATAACAGAAGAGAATGTATGAGACGTTGCATTAAAGTGAATGAAGCAAGAAGTGTATGCCAAGATCGAGTTGTCTGGCGGTCCGTCCTCTCTGCCTACCCCTGCGGAGAAACGGCGTGATGGTTAGTTAGTTAGTTATATTTTACAAACGTATCATAACTTACCCACATAGCATATAGTGTATAGTATTTATAAATGAAATCAAAGTTTGTTGTGTGGATTTATTATTGAGAGGTGTTTTTGCAGAAAACGTTGATGTTTACCATTACTCCGTGTGCTTCGGGTATTTTCGCATATTGCATTTCCTTCGATTTTGTACATTACTTTTTATTTTTTTATTAATTCGTTATTTTATCTCAAAGGGAAGATACCAAAAATTTGATTTATAATAAAAATAATTGTAAACGAAACAACTATAATGATCGATTATGATTGAAAAAAAAAATTCACAAAATGCGATTTACAAAGATATAAAGCATACCATAAAACAATCAATCTCAAATGGGTTGATATGCTACCAAGAGCTTTTAACTGTTGTCAATTTTATTAAAAAAAAACAACAAAGTTGTTTACAAAATATTACGTATTTTTTAATGAGGCGCAAGGGAATGAAGGAAGAAGTCGGGGACGCCCAGGAAGAGATGTCGCAATCAAGATAAAAATATGCTAAAGTTGGCACATTTCATGAGTCTGTATAACAAAATGGTAAAGACCAGATGATAAATTAAGTGGCATCATCCAGACAGTCCAAACAACGCACAAGACACAAGACACATTCCCAACTTACATCAAAGAGTATATATGATTTATTTTGTTTTTTTTTTCTTAATTTTTACATGTTTGTCTTTACCCCCACTTTCCCCTATTCAGACGCTTTAATAATAATAATTTGCATAGTGCCGTTTTTGTGAAAGATCACCTCAAAGCGCTGTACCAATATTACTTCCCAGTTTCTATCTAATTATCTACAGAAAACATACTTTCCTGGCAGGTCACTTCAGATAAACACAGTTTGATTAGAAAATTTAAGCTTGAAGAAGACACGATTTTTACAATTGCTATTTTATTATTCTTTCCTGTTGATATTACATTTATTAGAAAATTGTTGGCAAAAAAAGAGTTAGTATTCATATGAAATTGTTTTTTGTTGTTAAATTTTAGGAAGATTTTTTTATAAAATAACCTTTCAAATTCTACTTACGTTTAATTTGCTTGCATATAGAGTGTTTCAACACGTTGTACAAGTTTCGAATATTCAAATTCGATCAACGTATAGATACACTTGTTGTTTGTAATGTCATAGCTAGTTGTCCCTTTTTTGTTTAAAACAATAACTAGCCATCAGCCAACTGTAGATACTCTCAGTATCACTCTGATAAAAGACCACCATTCAAAATCGAAAAGTTGCGTTTGCACTCCCTTCAGTCTCACAAAATACCCCAATTGGGGATGCCAAAGTTGCAAAAAAGCAAGGCAAAAGACTGTTTCTCAATGATGTTTCGCAAGGAAATCACTGTCTGAAGTATATACATATGCATCCATACACCTCATCTCTACTTGTGCGACTTATACTCTACCTTCCATAGCCCTCTTCACCGCCAACTTGCAAAGTCGCAGAGCTTCTTTAGGGTCATGTGGAGCGATGTCTTTACTCATCTTCAAGTACATGTCCCTCAGGAGGAGGCAAATTACCGAGTAGAGGGTTTGGGCAGAATCTCCACCATCATCTCCATAAAGCCACTGCGTCTAAAAAGATAAAAGGTCCAACATTATTTTTCATCTCTCATGTTATTTTTTTCGCTTTGTCATATTGGGGTCGAGGAACCTTCGCCTTGACAATGCGTCTCCGGGCGTCCCTGTCCTGCGCTGCTTCGGCAGTCAATGTCTATGTAGGCCTATACAGGACGCCCGGACACGCATCGTCAAGGCGATGGTTCCTCGACTCGAATATCATCTGCTCGCGCAGACGGTATGCCTACTGCTAAAAAGTGTTTTTTTTTTAAATGTAATATTGACACTCGATATACTTTCTTTCATAGATCTATATTCATTACAACCATCTCTTCTCGTCAATTTAGGAACTTTAAATGCATATAAATATAACTTTGAAATACGTTTAATTCATTTCAAGACTTTAGATTATACGAGAACGCTCTACACTCATTAGTTAGAAGTCAAGTGGAGTATAATTCACCTATTTGGTTCCCTTTGTATAAAGTACACTATAACAGTATAAAACGGGTTCAGTACAAATTTCTTTGGTATATATTCGTACATTTTTATCTAAAAATTCTAATAGTAATCATTAATTATGTAAATTTGATTAATCGATTGCAACTAATACGCTGTCTGACAGGAGAGTTATGTCAGACCTAGTTGTAATATATAGTCATTAACCACCTAATTCACAGCCCCGCCATCGTCGCCACTATTAAATTACATGTACCAACGAGGAACAAAAGACAAAATGTAACATTTTTCCGCAACACGTACACAACCAACTAACCAATGGGATGCATGATCTGGGCAACAAGTTGTTTATATATTATACTATTATTGTTGATATATTTTTTCATTCCAGTTATTAAATAAATCGTCATCTATTGATGGATCCTACAAACTAACTATTACGGGGTGGGTAATGTAGTGTTATTATTTATTTTTATAATATTGTTTTAGTTTTCGATCTTATGTTACGTTTAACAATGTTTTAAAAATATTTTTCCAAATTACCTTATGATTTGAAAACTCTAGGTACTTATAATTTTTGATAGCCATTATATTTAAAAAAATCTACGAAAAATCCCAACTGATTAAAACAAGTAATTATAATTGTGCAGGTGAGGGCGAGCTATCGAATGTTGAGGCTGCTGAAGAGATGATAAGTGTTTTGTTAGCGTATCCGTGTGCCCGAAAAAACTTTTGTAAACTGGTGACATCAGTTTTCTGATTTATGTTTCTTGGAATTGTCTGTTCAGTGGTTTTAGCTGAATTAAATGTAAATAAATAAAAGTATTGAGATGTCTTTACCGGACAAATTCGATCTAGTTAGAGTTGGGCGGGGCTAGTTGAACCGATGGGGCTTGTTGGGCCATGCAAATATCTTTGGAACCGAAAGACTTATGAAGAGTTTTAAACATGTTCTAGCAAGCTAATAAGGTGGGCCCCGCACCACATAGCATCTTGTCGCCTCCTGGTATTCATAGTGCGTGCATTGGGATTTTATGTGATTTTCGTTACGAAAGTAAAAAAGACGATCGACTGACTTTTTGAAAACATAGACCAAGAAACAAAGGTACTTATTCAAGGTAATTAAAAATTTGTCATTATTTAACTTTGTTTAATAGTAAAAATCTACAACATTTAGCGGTATATGAGTTTTCCATTGAAAATTGTTAGTAAACATGGGTGGGCTAATTGAATAACGTGGTACAACCCTGTCGTGTAGCATACGATTACGCCGTCGATTAAAAATATGTAAAGTGAAAAATTAATAAAATGATGGATGACCTCATTTTTGAACAAAAAAACCTAACTCTTCCATTTCACCCGAGGCAACCAATTTTGCTGAACGACATCCATTAATAGGACTGATAAAACACAAATTCTTATATTACTCCCCCAAATTTTGTTTGTTAAATAATTTTTTTTTATGAAAGCATGTTTTTGAATGATAATAAATATTTAATAGCATCTGGTTCAACTAGCCTCGTACATGGGGCGAGTAGAACAATTTCCCCTCCTCGTTGAAAATTTAAATAGCTTGCATAAGGTCAATATATTTTTCAATTTCGTTTCCAGAAAAAATATCTCTTAGAGTTTCAAGTCCAACATAAAATTTATAAAATCGCGTTAAACTAGCCCCGCCCTACCCTCATAAGCAATAAGCATTTCATGTAGTTGCATACTCTAGAATAGCACAAGAAGACTGATAATAATAAACAAATTTAATTGTAGTTTTAATAGTGTGTTAAAACCGTAAACTCTGGGACAAGAGCCAAAAACTAACCGCTCTATCACGGAGGTCGTCCAAATAACCTGTTAAGAAGATTATTGAAAATACTAGTTTATTTAATTTCATTTGATTGTTCAGCATAAAATTGTTTGTTGGCATTAATTTATATTTTGTACTTACGTATTTTGATTCATGTATCGATTACCTTAATTTTGGTAAGGTTGGATTGAAAATAGTTACACTTTGGAAAATACAAACGGAGTCATATGTCTTTTGTTAGTTTTGAAAAGATCCCAGATCTCCAAAGACGTGATATAATTAATTAGTGTGGGGTGTATTTCTCACCATTCCATTAGACATCTGGCGAGCCAGTGTCAGATGTTCCGCCGCTACTGTTGTATCATTCTCCGGAACTGGAACAATGCAACACAAAATAATATATTAAGAGGAACGGCAGCGCGGCTTGTTTACTACAATACTACAATACTACAATAATCTAAACCTAATGATTATTTTTTTTCATCAAAAAGTATAGTAAATATCTAGTACGGATAAGAAGTAATTTTTTTTAACATTATGAAACATAGGCCAGTAAAGGAATTGATTTTTCGCGATTTTAGAGGCACCCTTAAGAATTATTTGTGGGCTAACTGTTATTTAAAAAAAAAGTTTAACCCCGTCTACTTTGAAAACATGATAAAATATAAAATATATATATATTTTTAAACAAATTAAAATAAGCATTATGGTGGACTTTAAATTAAATTAAAAACGACCGATTTACGTTGGAACACAAATTTGCCGTACGTAATTTAAAATATTGACCCGAAAAAACATTATTTTTTAAAATGATTTGTTTTTATATTTTTATTTACGTAATCATATTTATATAGCAAATACGATAATAATAAAATAAAAATACGATAAACCCGCAAATAATTGTATGTAAAATTAAGATTTTTTTCATGTCTTATGCTTTATAATCTAAAACAAAATAAATAAAATACTTCTCAACCATACTAGATATTTACTAAACCTTTAATTAAAAAAAAATATAAATCATTCAGTTTGGATTGGTATTTTGGCTTCAAATCCAATATTAAGTTATGTATCAAACAGGCGTCGCCGTTCCTCTTAAATGATTTTTTTCCCAGTAACTTCACTCAGGAGGCTCTGAGGGAAATAATTCCCTCAAGGCCTATATCATCCTTGGGGATGCTATGTGGAGGGTCTTTTAGAGGATAGGAAGGAGTGAACTCTGGTTTTGAAGAGACCCATGTTGTGGGGGGGAGAAAACACAGAGGCATGCAGATCATTCCACAGCCGAACCGTTGAACACAAGAACGAGTCGCAGAAGCGACCCGTTCTCATATGACAAATGTCAACCGTGTTCAAATGTTAGGCTCGCGTTTGACGTATTTCCCGACTATCCACCGGTGATGAAGAGATCAATGACGCTAGTTCATCAGAGCACATTCTATTAAAATACCGGTAGAACAAGGAAAGCGTTCCCACTGGATGTCTGTGCTCCAAAGATTGCAATCGGCGAATCTATCAAACGGAAAATGTGTCTCTAACAAACTCTCTCTTCGTTATATCGACCCTTTGGAATAACAAGGTTCTATCTGACACAGCAAATGTTACGCGATAATATGCTCTAGAAAGAGAGCAACTTTAAGACTCAAGATAATGAGGAATATATGAATACTAAAAATAACAATGTCAAATATAGACAAATGATTAACATAGAACACAATAATGTAAGAATAGACAAATTATAAACACGTTTATAATTTATGCTTATAATTTGTTTATTCTTACATTATTGTGTTCTAAATTTTATCATTTGTCTATAATTTACATTATTATTTTTAGTATTCATATATTCCTGATGAAGAAAGCATCGCTTTCGAAACATGTAGATATCTATGTACTCGTATATTTATAAAGTGGTGAAAACAAAGTGTATTTTTAATTAATTTATTAAAATTGACGCCACAAAGTGAATACCAATCGTTTGAAGAAATTATATATGTTGAGATATTATACATTTTTCTCCCTTTCAATACGAATGGAATGGAGCTATGAATTACCTTGCCAGACTGCCAATATAACTTACACTGTTCCAACAAGAACCGTCCATAGAGAAATCGGCAGCACGCTTCCCTTTGCCCCCCATCAACCTGAGTCCCCTGTCCCAGGCCCAGGGCGGCCAGCAGCAGCCTCCTGACCAGCCACAGCCAGCCACGCCCCCGCCCCGGGGCTAACGCGGAGGGCGGCGTGTCGGGCAGCCGCCCCTGAGCTAGGTCTAGCAGGCGTATGGCACCGCGGCTTAGCTCCTTGCTCTCAGATACGGGATCACCTGGAAGTGGGGAATATGCATTATAAGTATGAGGAGAGATTAGATAAAGTATGGTCCTGCTGCTGAGAGCTACGTTGGTATTTCTATCTTCGTTACATGCATCATTTATGAAAAAGAGGGAGCTGTTGGAAGGGAGCTATCAGCTCTTCAGCATCTGTTCACTGTTCGGTTTCTTTAGAGATTTCAATATAGTTGTCTGGTTCTTTATCATACATGCGTTTCATACTACGTGTAGGTATATATGCAAGAGATCACAAAACTATTCTTTCAGTTATTTTTCAGTTCAATTAAGTTTATTCCTTTGTTATGAATCACGAATTTATTGTATTTTTACACCAATCGGTTTCGCTTAGATCAAGCTTCATCAGGGAAAATATAATTTTAACGAAGCTTGATCTAAGCGAAACCGGCTGGCGTAAAAATACCATAAATTCGCGGTTTATAACAAAGTGTTTGTTTTATTTGATATGATGTCAAACCACAAAGTGATTGCTTCTTATGAAAAAAGGAAAGTTTATTCCTTTAAATTTTTTTACAAAATTTGCAATTTTAGGCATTTTTAAGGATTTACATTATTAATTAAGACAGGATGTACAACATCTTAAGTAATTATCAAAAAAAAGCTTAAAGTATTTAAATAAATTGCATAAAAAACATATTAATACAAGTAGCAATAAAGCTACGCAGCTTCATTGATGCTAGTCTATATCCGAAGCGATTCTATTTAACAGGAAGATTGCCCTCCCCACCGGCATGACTATTGGTAAGTTGGTGCTGCAGGCCCCGAGATAAAAAAATTCGATGCTGTCGGTGACGGAGATAACCATCGGGAACGTACAAATTAATGCTTTCCATGATAGCTGAGTTTTCGATCCACAAATCAGTCTGAAGAAAAGTGTACATCCCTTCTCACCGCAGTACATCGTTCATTCCGTGCTTACCTAAGAAAAATTCGCTAGGATAGAGCAATATTGATCTTCTTCTTTAGTCGTTGCTTCATTGCTGAGGATCGTGACACCTGTTCCAACGTTCCTGCATTACATAAAGAACCACGGACAATGAGATTCAACTGCTTCTTCAGTCTTCCATTTTGCCAATGACAATGAGTTCTCTTGGTTCGAGTTCTCGGTTTGCGAGGGAATTCCAAATTATCTTATTGTGTTGTTTGGGAACTAGACCTGAAGAGCCAGAAAATTATTCTACTGGAGAGATAAAAATGCTACACAACCCCGAGAGGTTCGGATTTGATCATCGGAATGTTTCCTCATCTCCATAACGCGGAAATCAATAAATGAAATACTTGATTACTTTGCGCACATAACAAAGTGATAAGGCAAGACTAGTTCCCGAGTAAGTAAAACTATTTTCAGTTTCTAGATCTGAATTTACAACTACTATAGGAGTGGAACTGTTCCATCTTTAAAAACAACTCTACTTATTCCTACCAGTCGTGACGGGGAAAATAAGAATTTCATTCACGTAATAAAACTTGTGGCCACACCGTGACCTAAAAAGCCTTATTACACAATTTGTACTTTCAATATCGTTTCGTCTTGAAATTCAACATTCGACCGGAAAACTTCGTTTGTTAACCCTTTCAATATAACAATAATATAATTCATCAACCATTGAGAACCGGGTTTTATGGAAATTCATTTTTATATATCGCGGAAAAGAATTGTTTGTCTGGCAAGATGAATATTTTTCTATTACTTATATCTACTTACGATCTCTGTGCCTTTCCTCCGCTCGTACTAGAATTTCTCGAAGTAAGTCGATGTACAGAGGACTCTCCGATATCCTGGGAGTTATGCCCAGATCATCTGCTAAGATGACTTCTTCGTTCTCTTCCATCAGATCCCTGATGAATTGAGCCGCTTCTATATAGCCATCTTCCTCTAATTCATTTAATACGCACAAGTGGTGGGGCTCTCGAAACCTGCAAAATTAACAGTTACTAAAAATATATTACAATCAATGTTGACATTGACGTGATTGATCACTACATGAGAACCTAAACGATACAAGTTTAAAACTGCACTAGGTGTGGGCCAAATTATTGAAAAGGAGTTTATTTATTCATACCTATACATTATACGGTATCATTATAAAATATTTATAAAGTATAATAACTTTTTAAGTTTTTTTTATAATGTGCAGTGTGAGGTAGGTTTGAGAAGGTGATACTGTGAATTGAAAATTGTATAAGTTGTAAACACCGCACTAGGAGAACCTGCGATGATGTCCTCCGTACTTACCCCTTCGGGGACATTTAGGTATACTATGTGCAAGTTGGAACCTGTAGCGTATTTTACCAAGGCCGATTGCACATATAAGTATGTCGTATTTTGTTATTCAGCCGTATGTCCTCACTGCATACTCCTTCGGTGACCCGGAATTATTGTAAATAAATATATTTTATGTATTGGATTTCCACTCAAGACACTTGTAGTTATAAGTATATCGACTTTTGTTATACGGTCGCATATCCTCTCTCCATACTTATTTTACAAATGAGGACGTTCAGCAGAAATAATCCTTTAGGGCAGTGGTCGGCAAAGTGCGGCTCCCGAGCCGCATGCGGCTCTTTGGCCCCTTAAGTGCGGCTCTGGCACAAAAATCCACGAGCAGGCGCAACAGTCTTGTCTACAGTGGTCGGAGCTTATCGTGTCTGTAAATCGCGGGTTCCTTTCAAAGGTAACTTCCTGAAGAATAAAGTTGTCTTATTCTCCATTCAGCTGGACATCCAATAGGTATTTTTGTCATCAATTTATTCCACTTTCCGAGCCTGCTGAAGCATCGCCAAGAAAATAATTCCTCCATTGACAAACACTATTTCAAAACAACCAATTTAAATATGAGGGTAGCATTTCTCAGCAGGTTTTAGGAATTTAAAAACAGCAGAGCGACCTTAGAATGTGTCAAAAACCCTCTTAATGCTACGATAATAGATTTGAAATATTCTCCTTTTGGCATTGACATTGGTAACTTTGAAATACAATGCTGGATTTAAAAAAAAAAAACAAGGAATTATGTAGCTCTAAATTTGAACGTCTTTATGTTGATTTGGAAATACTGGAGAGGGAACAAATGTGAACTTAGTTCACATCACAAGTGGTCAACTTTGAAAGACCTGGAGAAGGAACACATGATCATGTTCAACCCCTGGAATAGTATGACTATTATGATAAGCTGAAAAAACTCTCGTTTTTTCTTCTTTTCCTTTTTGGTTCTGTATTCATGCGAAAAATCTTTTTCAAGCGTGAATTTTATCAAGAGTAAACTGAGAAGTCGTCTTATTGATGAGAACCTGGAATCGTGCCTAAAATTAAAAATAACAATACACAAACCTGACATACTCAAACTTTTCAAGGAGATGCAAGAACATTGTTTGCATTAAGTGTTTGTTAGTCATTGTCTTGATTTAAATTTATGGATACCTTACTTTTATACTATTTTTTATCAACAAATAAAATAATGAATAAGTATGAAATCAAGTTTTATTCAGTGTATCCGTAGGTCTAAAATTATAATAATGGTTTACTAAATTAATAAACAGATTTGGCTCTCAAATTTTTTTAAGTCGTTGTAATGTACATATTTGGCTCTTTGGCGATAAAGTTTGCCGACCACTTCTTTAGGGGATCAACTGTTGGGGGGATCATCTGTCAGGGAGATCAACTATCGAGTCACTATCTGCACCATAAGTTTCCCATGCGATGGCGGAGAAGTGCCCTGAAAAAGTGCACTCGTTCCTCATAGCGCTGCAGCTTGGAAGACGGAAAAGTTGGCGATACGCATTATTGTATATGACTTTTACCTTATGCCATTGATGTGTATTGGTTAGTTTAATTTGAATATATTAGATAGAAGAGGAATAAGATAAATGCCATGCTAAATACTATGGAGTAAGTATGATAAAAGATAAAGATAATAGATACATTGTGCGTTATACTCCTACTTTCCCTAATCAAAAAAACGAATACGCTTCGTGAGGAATGACGTTATAAACAAAATTAAAGTATTACACAATGACATTACAATAATGTCTTTGGGAAATAATTGCATTATTAAAAAAAAAGTAATTTCCTCGTTCTTTTAAATTAAATGTTGTTTCCTGGTTTTTACTAGCGTTTGCCGTGTAATGAAAAGACTTTTTTTATCATGCAGGAGGCCATTTTGGCACTTATAAGCAATTTTGTTAGACATAGCACGCGACAGTTTAACACTAAATCAAAATACGGCAATTACCGTTTCTTTTGCGTGTCACTTTGCGAGCTCTACAACGTTTCTATGTTTGTTTGTAATGTAATTGTGAAGTTGTCTATAAAAAACCTCTACTAAATTACCTTCTCAGAGTTCTCGGACTGAGGTCTTCAAAATCCTTCAAGGCATCCTCTCTATATTGCAACAGATGCTTCCCTTGGAGGCAACCAATGCCCTTCATCTCATGTCTGTTCTCCATTATATATTACAATGTACACGCAGTTTAATGAAAATAAATAATAGCTTTCAGATATGAGAACAAACGTAATAACAATGAAATAGACTACATCAATTTTTTTATTGTCATAAAGTCGATATTCTTTTTTTTTTTAATTCGTTTTTTTAATTCAGCGGTAGGCACTAAAATATAATATTTCGGACATAGTTAAAATGAGTGTTTGATAGTAAAATAAAAATCATTTTAAAACAATGTCCTCTTTATTTTTTAACAAAAAATAATATTTCAACCATCATCCTTAACTATTGCCTACAGAGATTTCAAAAAGGGTATAAACATGTTTAAAAGTAGATCACATGGGTGTATATGAATTACGTGCTAGAACAGAATACAATGCGATCATCAAAATAATAAATAAAAATTATCTTATAGTATATTTACATACAAATGTTATTAATATAATTTTAAAACCCATTTTTTTTTATTTTTTAAAATAAGTACGTTGAAATTTGATAAAAATGTTGAAATATTCGTGTTGGTCATAAAATATTAATTTTGTATATGTGCAAAAACATTCTTAATTTTCGGTACAAAATGATTCAAAACATTTCTTACTTTTTTCATGGCTTTTTTGTCACCGGTTATCATACTGGCAAGTTGAAACCGGTTCGGTCAAAAATAACCACGGAAAAAAGTTTTTATAGTGCTTTCAAACATATCACAATGAACATCCCAACGAATTTAAAAATAGAAATATTACAATGCATTCAAAAAACAAATATTGCGATATCTAGATAAATGATTCATATTTCTATGTTGCTACCCAAAAATATATCCGCATCTCAATAATTATAATCCTAAGGTCTTAAGAAGTATTGGCTGTTGGAGTGAAACCGGTCGGCAGTTGATTGTGCTGCCTATGCCACTACAGTGGTCCTCTTGCGAGGCTGCAGGCGGACCTTGAAGCCCTCCTCACGCTTGAGAATCACGTCTCCCTGCAGCCTGAACTCCTCCTCGGTGATATCGGAGATGACGCGGAAGTTCCTGAGGATGGTAGACAGGATGATCTTCAGCTTCAACATAGCGTATTTGCGACCTGAAAAACACAATATTTTATTGACCACCTTTCTTAAGCCGTTATTTCTAAATTGCTGGTTTCAAGTATATGAATGTCCGATAAACGACACATGTAACATAAATAGAGAGTGTAAAGGACCTCTCAGTATCAGGATCACATTCAACTTTTGTTGAATAAGGCTTGGGAGGCCTATATACAACGGAGAAAACATAACTAATTAAACATAAATTTCCATAGTGTTCCAGAAACTAATGGAAGCACCCAATTCTACTTTCATATAAATCATACTGTCACACTTTTAGTGTACAATTTCTGTTCTCACGTTTAGTATGATTACCACGAATAGTTATACCCTCCATTACCTTAGTGAGCAGGTTTAAATTTAAGATTGCTATGAGCAAGTGCCGCTAGCACATAAAACACAGTTTACAATTCTTTTAAATAAATTCAATAAAAGCCCTACATTAGCAACAGGCAGCTCGCTCACTGGGTAGAGAAGATTATCTCCACATTTGTGCACCTCTAACCACAGTTGACACAGAAAGAGGGAGAAATGTTCCCTGGTACTTGTACACAAAAAAATTTACAGTACGATACGATATATACCACGAATATTATCAACAATAGAGTCAACCGCCAAATCTGTCAGTTTTTACGAGGCAATTTGTGCCATTCAATACGCAATCAACAGTATGACGGCTTTTGTCAATTACTAGTGCAGCGCACGTCATATTATAAATTGCTCACTCATGTTTATATCGTATTGGAAGTAGTCAAGATCTTTATCAAAATAAATAACGTCCTAATAGGTACGATTATTTCTTGCTTTTCCAATATTTTTAAAGGCTATAAGGATATTATTAAACTAGTTCCTTACCGACGCAGCTTCTTGGTCCAGCTGAGAAGGGTATAAAAGCGTAGTAATGCCTGTTGGCGCATCGTTCAGGGAGGAAGTTGTCGGGGTTGTAGACGTTGGGGTTGGGGTAGGTGTCCTCTCGGCGGTGCACCTTGAATGTTCCAATTACGACGGTGGTTCCAGCAGGAATAGTGTAGTCGCCAGATTCTGAAAAAGTGAAAGGGTAATGAGTACATTTTATCACAATCCCAAAATAAGCAAACAAATATTGGCTCACATAAATCAATGGTTCAAACTAAGAAACGATGTAGTAGGAAAAAGCTAGGAATTAAAAGATAATAAATAAATTATTGTCCATGGATCTCTAAGGGATTTAAGGAAATCTCAGACAAGATGGTAATAGCCACTACTTTTAGACAAAGGGAATGCTTGAAAGATTTACGTCTAGTGTGTAGGTGCCGCACTAGAAAAATCTGGAGGTTTCAGTCAGTATCGCAATAGGTACTTACTCAGTTTCAAGTCTTCGTTGATCTGCCTGGCGATGATTGGCACTGGTGGGTACATTCTGAGGGTCTCCATGAGGCACCTCTCCAGATACTTCATCTCGAGAGTGTCCTGGAAGGTGGCGGGCCTGTCGGAGTCTCCGAAGATTGTATCTAATTCCTCCACAACCTTGTCTTGGTAGTTCTGGTGGATTCCCATCAAGGAGAGGAAGAAACTGCTTCCGGCGGCAGTGGTGTCGTGACCCTGGAAAAAAAATGATTACTTTAAATCTTGCCCTAGGAGACTCAGGGTTAGACAACTTCAGACAAACAGTTTTCAATTAGATGCCAAGGTTTTCCATTTGAGCAATTCTTAACAAATACTCCAACTGATCCCCTATCTTTTAGGTGGAATAAATGGAATTGAGCATTGAGAGAGGTTTTTTTGTATATGGCAATAAAATAAAATAGGTTATTAAAGTTACCTCAAACATGATGGTGTCAACCTGTTCCTTGATCTCTGTGTCCGTGATAACCACTCCGTTCTGGGAGCTCTCCAGCAACAGGTCCAAGAAAGCCAACCTTTTCTTCTCTCCAATATCATTATCGTCTACGTCCAGATCATCCTTGAGTCCAGCGGACTGTCCATATGAGAGACCTTCAACGGCATTCTTGTCCTTGCCTTCCTTTGCCCTGGCCCTAGCGGCGTTCTCAGCTTCTTCCTTTCTCAGGTTCTCGGCGATGATGGAGGCTGATGAGGGAGTCTGACCCTTAGCAAACTCTTCCTTCTTCCTCTTGATGACCTGAAAAAAATGCATTTTTTATTGGCGTTATTTGCTGTACACAGTCAGTCACTGTTTTCATCTTCAATAATTTGTTATAATTCAAATATCTCAGAAAAATATCTAATTTAAGGTAGTTTTAAATGTTTTTTTTTCAAATGTATATTTATCCAATTTAGTAATTGGTATTGTTATTATTCTAGTATTCTCTTGTACAAAAAGGGACTCTAGTCCATTTTTTTATTAATGTTGATATCCCAACTTCATTTTTTGTTTTTTCAATTTTTTTTTAAAGTTCGTTTTCATGGTTAAAATAATTGTTAAAGTTTCAATTCAATTTCAATTTTAAAGCCCACCAAAACGCACGAAATCGATGGCTTGGTGGGTGTGACGTCACACGAACAGTCGGATTGGCGGTTCAATAGGCAGTAATCGATATTGTATGGATTTCATACAAAACTTCGAGAACTCTATACTCAAATTTAACTAATTTAAATGATTTGGTTCGTGATAATAATAATAATAAAATTTTGATGATTTTTAAAAGCCCATTTTGGCGAATATCACATAAAAGACGCTGTACAAATGTTTTTTTTTCCCAATGCTCTTTTTTTCATTATTGAAATTTAGTACAATTTAATTCATTGCAATATTATACTTCTCTTTTAAGTCATGCTTGTGTAGAAAAGCGAAGTGTACATATTGCGTTCAGATGGTTATATATTTACAGAGTAATGTTTTCTAAAGTGTCACAAGAAGATGTTTAAAATAATAATAATAAAAAATAAAATGGTTTACATGATATATTACAGAGTTGGTGGTTTAATTAACAGAAAAAATGGAGTGAGTAGCGACAAATTTTGATTTAGAAGTTAAAATCATAATATAATACACATAATGTACAATGTGACATAGGATATTTAACTTATAGCATAACGGTACTATTGGTATATCTTATCACTATCACTAACTATAGACAGTCTATCATATCAATAATAAGTACTAGCGTTACTGACTAATATTAATAAATCTTTGATATCGCCGATATTTCAATAAACATTATTCCTTCGGTATCAGCAATGAAAAAATCTAAAAAAATAACTACAAATGAAAAAATATTAGGAAATTTTAAACCGTTATGTCCCAGACACTATTTGGTCTACAGAGACCCTTTTCAAATTGTTCGCAAATTTTGTCTACTTCAAAAAGTATTAAATGATTTATCTCAAAAATTTGTCATTCGGGATTCAAAATCGACAAAAACTGAAGAACGGTCGAAATTTTTTTTTTTTAATCTCGACTACAAATCTGGAGGTTGCGGGTTCAAATCCCAGCGTGCGCATGTAAATTTAATTTAATTAATCTGCGTCGTTTTACAATTAATTCGTTAAAAATAATATATATAGTATATTTATGGTGCGTTCCAAACTGAAATATGCTTGAAATGGCTTTAGCCATGTTTAGTGCTTAGATCTGTATAGCCCGATACTTCTCCACCTTACTCTTCCCCATCGCCTTCCCCTCCCCATCCCTTTTACCCTTACAACATACCCCCATAAGGAATGTCATAGTACCATTGTCTTCCGACAGTTGGGACTCTTGTGCGGTATTCGAATAAAAAAATAAGAGTGTCAGGAAAATTCATAATGCGATAGTAAATGGCAGAAGAATTAATCAATCAATGCAAAAATGATATTGAAAAAGCCTTAACGACACCCACAATGTAATACCGATAAACTAATATATCAATATTAGGTAATATCACAAAAGAACAGGTGTGATACAAAACTCTTCCGTCCTCGAGCTTTCTTAGCACATGCCTAGATTTTTTGGATGCGATTTTAACCTTTAATGCTTTGAATTATGTATGAAAGGCAAATCAGAATCGCTTCCGTTAATAGCATCATCTGCGGACTTGACAAATAGTCCGTGAGAGTAGTAGACATAAGTGAATAGGTTTGAAACTTTGAAGTACCTTTAATGGCTTGAAATAAAAAAAATATATATATTATGCTTATAAAAAATAAATATATTATTATAATTTATTCTATGTTGCTATCATCTAAGTTTTTCATTTTATTTCTTTTATTTTGATTTAATTATATTTTCGTAATTATGTTTTCTCATATGTTTTTATATTATTATTTTACCTATTTTATTTTTAATATTATTATTATTATTTAAAAAAAAATTATTTTATTGTATTCATTTCTCTTATTATATTGTATATATTTCATGTGATATGGCAGACTGCGTTTGCAATACCCACCCAGTCCTGCTGGATTAAAAACTCAAATAAATAAATATGTATTGTAAGAAATAATAGGTTTGAGGTATCATTAGAAATCCTCCGCTTCCAGAATAACTGAAGAAATAACCAAAGAAACTGGCGCCAATGACATTGTTGTATTGTGGAAGGGTTATAGATTATAACGTAGACAAATTCGTTAAAATTGGTATGAATTTTCAAGCAAAAACTCTCAAGTAGTCGCAATAAACAATCATAATGATTTTACGAGCGAAATGAACACTGTTAACAGCGAAATTATAAGCCATAAGCATAATAAACAGCGGAAAAAAACCTATCTAGTTATTGTTGGGCTCGAAAACTGCGCGTGTGACGTCAGAAGCAGTGGTACCAACAGAACATGGTGTTTTGATGGTACAGTTTTTAATTCACTTTTATATAACGATTTATAAAATCTACGTATAATTGTATATAATAAAAGTTATATATTCAGAATCGGCATTTCCATTATATGAATATATATTTTTAAATTATATTTGTCAACGGAGTTCCTTATTCATGTCTACGAAAATATTTCACGTATTATCTTTTAAATACATATGTATTCCGAAGGTTGGCAGTTTGCCAACTGTATTTCAAAGGGATTAGTTTGAATTGAATTCCGCTCCAGCAGTTCCTACACGACCTATTACTCTAATGTACTTTCGTTTAAGACTGCGAATACTTTTCTATTAAACAAATACACAAAAGAAGTTTCCATTTGCACAATGCGACTGTTGAATCATCTCAAGTGAAGCTTTTGACAAATAAATTGCAAGAATATGCAGTGGAAATGCATTTTAGAGAAAGGGTAAGAAAAATATTATATTGACGACAAGACGTAAACAAATCAAAGAAAAAACATCAGATATTGATGTATTCGTAGTTTAAACACCAATTTGGGTAGACAAAATATTATCTACTTTATGTTTTTTTTTTCATACAATGCCAAAACTAGGTCACCCATATTCGAATTATAATTTCAAGAAGAAAGCCTTTCTTATCTGAAAACAGTATTACAACATCTGTAAAGCCTTTTTAGTAATGTGCATTGCATTTAATCTTTAAAATCATAAAACGTACAGAATCCCGCCACTAACCCTAAAGGGTAGACCATTACACTACGGATGCCATCTCTCATAATACGTGATATTATCTTCAGTTGCTTTTTAGATGATTTTGTCTTTGATTTTTTGGACAAAAAAATAACATCGGGCGAGGATTTATGCGTCTTCTAAGGTCTAACAGTAAAGTGGGTAAATAGCGATATTGAAATAGAAAAATGCTTGGCATCACGGAAGAATAGATAAATTTAATGATTTTATTAAAAAGGTTGAACCTTTAGACATTCAAGAAGATCTCAAACAAGTTACGGTATGGTACGGTGGTAATACTCGCTTCTGGACTAAAGGAGTGAGTGGGCTTGCATACCTTCTTGGTCAGTCCGTGGATGACGTCGAGCAGCTTGACTTGATTGACGGCATGCTTGGTGAGGTTGAAGATGAAGTCGGGCCGCAGCCAGACTTTGGTATGACGCAGGTGGAGGATGTCGCACATCTTCATCACGGCCATGGCGTACTCGAAGCCGCTCTTGTCCTGGGTGGACTTGCTCACTCCCATGGCGGTCTCTGTAATGTACAAAGTAGTAATAATATTCCTATGTATTGTAAACATATTCAAAACCGTGATATTATGGTAGAAGTAGGTATACAACCGCAACTCTTCCATCTACGATTACATTACATTATGTTAACATCTGATTCTTGAAAACATTTATAGGATTGAAAAAATATGTATCACGTTGGAACGTCATTGAATTTTACTTAGTAAGATTAATTTTATAATTTTTTTTAATATTTTATGAAAACACAAGGTGTGGTGTCCGGATGTCAAGTATGCTACTTTTGATATGAAATACTAGGAATCGACTATAATAAAACGCAGATAGATCGATATCTATTTTTTTTGTTTTTGCTCTCCGTTAAAATTACATGTTGGCATCCCATTCCAGCATCAATTAACTCATTAAAAATACCAATAATCTGAAACGTCATGCGGTGAGAGTGACTACAAATAGTTAATGATTTTAATGCAGACATTTCTCGTAAAATTGCACTGCATCAAAAAGACACTTTACTCCTTAAAATGTGACAAATAATGCAGTCCGCATTGCGTAAGCCAAATTAATAGTCTTCACAATTGGCGGAAAAACTTGAATCGTGCCAAACTGGCCAACGATCCCCGCCAACTTGGTGACAGTCCCATGGATAGGCAGGCTTGGATCTCTTCACCTCTACGCGACATAATGCATATCATTAAAAAATACTATGATTAACTTACACGACTATTCAAATTAATTATTAACAGTAATGCCACCGATTTCTTTCCAGATTGTAGTTTTCATGATACAACTTGCTTTGACTTAAACCGTTAGTGTTCTCGTGTTAAACAGTAGGTCAATTCTTTCCGATGAATAAAATTGCAATTATCTATGGATAGTAGTACTCGTAAAACTGAGAAAGTTTAGTTCATTGTTTATCTTAGTAACTGTGTGACACAAAAGATTCTTTCACTTATTATGTTCACTTCCACAGAAGAGATGCTTAAGAAAAAAAGACAAAACAAAAAACTGGAAAACAATCTTTTTAAGTTTATTAAAAAATTTACCTACAATTGAGACTTTATCATTATTTTAAAAAAAACACGGTCAGTGTTTATGAAATTCTTTTTAAAGGTAGATACTATTTTCAAAGATAATTTCTCGCAGAATTATTCGGCGCAAAGTATCGGAAGAAGACTAGTAAATATATGTATGTTTTAATTCATTTGTAATCATTTTACGATGTTCAGCCACGGGTGTGAAATATCGGCAGTTTATGGTTTGTTTTATGTAACCTGTAGAATTGGAATTAGAACTATAACTTTATGATTTTTTTTTTAAAAACAAGCAATTATAAATGAAAGCTATTGAAGACGCATGTAATGAACTTACTGGAGAATAAATTCTTTGATTTATATTATATTTATAACAACCGTAAAATAAAAACAGGAGTTTTGGGTTCACCGTGCAGACAAGAGCACACTTCCATCACGTATTTATTGTACGAGTTATCTTCTATTATTTGACCAATGTTTTTGTCGATTAGATATCAGGGCTTCTTTCTTCATTTTGTTATTAGTCTTTTTTATTATTGTCAAAGCAATTTTAAAAAAAATTAAAAGTGTAAAAATTAAAATTGAGTCGTTCTTTAATCCTAAAGTCTATCTATTTTTTATTTGTGGGTTATCGCTATTCCTTATTAAAGTAAATCCAATACGACGTTAATATCATTAGATCCGTAATGCGTGTACCTAAATAAATGGTTTCCTTGACCGTTGACATTGGTCGCATTGGTGTAACGAGGAATTTGACCTTAAGTAATAATAATGTTAAACAAGTACGTGTCGATCTCGTTTGGAATCATTAAATGCAGCTGCATAATAATAATATTATATAGTGCTTTACGGTGTAACCCTGAAAAGTGTCCAAGGTGCCGCCATAGACGGGGTTAGGCCTTACGTTAGGCCTCCCGCTAGGTCCTTAGAGAGACCTCTAATACTTGCCGACTCAGGCTCCGATCACTCTGAATATAATCGTCTTGTCACTGGGTATAAGCATGCCTATGTACGAATCTTGTAACTCCTTTACCATTCTCTACCAATGCCACGAGTTCAATAAATGGATAATCTAATGCAATATCTTAACACCATCTGTTTCAAAATCTAAACAAAGCAATGCCTCCAAAAGTTACGTACGACTTTGAAATATTTATTATCTTAAGAATTATGTAATATTTCCATTCGTGAGGAATGTTCTCAGTACAAAAGATTTGATTAAGATCTACACGGCTCTCTGACGATCACTATTAGAATATGGTATTATCGGATGGGGCAGTGTTAATGATAATATTCTTAATTTACTCATTAGAACACAAAAAGCCATCATGAAAATTATACTTTTAGTCCCTGTAAAAACTAACACTGACGAAATCTTCAACAAACTTAACATTATGTCAATAAAACAATACTACTTTACATTAATAAATACAAAAACAAGAAATAACAACAATCACACATATACAGAGTCAAAAACACAACATTTGGACAAAAACTTTTATACTATGGTACTAAACTCTACAACAAAATCCCACTATTCTTCAAAAATCACAACAGCCATAATAAATTTAGAAATCAAATTAAACACTGGATATGTTACAAAGGGAGATCTGAAATAGAAAATATATTAACACCAAATACAGACTAACACTGAAACTACTCAACTGCACTTAAAACATCTCACCTTACAATTATTTTTTTTTTCATCAAGCACATCAAATTTAATATAATATAATTTCATATTTTTTAAATGAAATCCTCAGTATGGGAAATCCCAGTGAGGATATCATTATTTGTATTTTGTTATTAAAAAAATAAGTTAATAAAACACTATTATTATCATTAGAGGGATGTAAAACAATTAAAAATTATATTCATCCTCCCGGAATGTGCGTATTAATTAATTTAATGTAATAATTAATTTAATCATCATACATTTACTGCTTGTTGTTCAACCCTGTTTCTACTTCTTGTTTTGATAAAACGAGTATCAAGTGAAAAGCAATTACGGCCCACTTCTTTCTAGTACATGATCTGGTCAGTTATAGTTTTCTGCCCCACAACTTGCTCATACTCACCACACTTCCGCCTTTGTGGCAATTCTCGGAAACTAGGTGTATCTCTACAAAATGCGTGATCTAAAGAAAAGTGAAAACTATATGATTGTACCTAATTCTATGAAAATTGATTAAACAAAAATGTTAATCTGTAAACATTCAGAAAGAATCGTTTGATTAGACTTTATATTAACGTTAAATTTTAAAACTTTGTTCCATTTATTAATTTGGTAACGGAACGATTTCACCCTGTAATAGGCATCTTCAGAGAGATTTTTTTTGCATTTAATGATTATTAGAAAAGATCATCTAGGTGTATTAAGACCATATAGTACCATGGTCAATAAAATATAAATATATTTCAACTATGACGAGATCCTCAATACTTTTATGGAGAATACTATTTAAAAAATGTATCTTCTCGATAAAAAAAATTACGGTAAAAAATGTGTTCAAGATTTTTTGGGGCTTACGTTGTTACTCTAACTCGTAAAGTGCGCTCACTTAAATATTGGTAAATACGTTATCTAAAGAACTTTGACGAAAAAAATCGTTTGTATTATTAATTCGAAATCTCGTTTAGTTTAAATTACTTGATTATTTTTTATAAACAATAATTATTAGCCTGAAACACTCATCCAAATTGAAAAAAAACCTTTCCGAGCAAAGATAAATGTCATCCTGTCGGCGTCCTTGTTGATAATCCTTCCTCGGATTATCAACAAGGGTTGAAAAAGGTCAACCCTTAATGAGACACAATAAAATACAGTCACTATGTGTATGACTTACCCAGCAGAATCTCCACGGTGCACTCGCTCATGTAGTCGTGGCAGTCGAAGGTCTTCTGACCTTCCTTCTTCAGCTTGTCCACCACAGCGCGGGAGTTGGCGTTGAAGAGGTCGATGAAACTCTTCAGGACGTTCAAGTGGAAGGTGGGGGCGATCAGTTTGCGGTGAGAACGCCACTTTTGACCTAACAAGATAGCATTTATGTAGCGCAGTTTTGTGTTATTTCACTTTAAGTGTGGTTTACTATAATAAACTTAAAAATAATGATTAACTAATTCCATACAGTGGTATTCCTACAGTGCTCCTTTCATGTTCTATTTATACATTCTTAAAATATTATATACATTCTTACGTATTCTTAATATTACTCTTACAGTACTCCTTAGGTACATATTCATCTAATAAAATTACAAAATATTATACAGTATATACAAAGCGATACAAAAATAACACATTTATAATGACAGTGTAAAAATAGCAACATTTTAAGAAAGGAATCGGGTTATATTTAGCAATAACGGAGTTTACATAAAAAAATAAATAAGGAGGAAACCGAAATCAAACAACTACCGGAGGCTTGAGAAAAAGGCTTTTTTCAATAAATTAAAGAGGAGTTCAAATTTATCGACAGTAGGTTTTTTTTTTATAATTACCTAGATGAAAACAAGACAATAACAGCGTTAGATATTGTTTCTTTTTTAACAAGAATTCTAATTCTAAAGTTTCTAAAGTTAATAAAATTCTAGAAATACTCGTAGGTACATGCACGACAACACTTGCTTTTTGTTATCAACAAGAGTATTGAACATTGAATGCAAAAAAAATCGTAGGAATTAAAGTTAGTAGGGGTATATGTATCTGTAAAGCTCTACATTCAATCTTTAAAAAAAACTTCAATAGTTCCATCTAGATAGTAGAACAAATAATTTTACTATTATTATTATTATTTTTTAACTTAATTTTTTTTTTACAATAGATGGAACCTTTTACAATTATTTTAAAGATTGTATATATACGCATTTGCCCCATAGGATGCATTTACCCCAAGTGACCCTCGGTATGTACTATCTTACCTTGGGTTTAAAAAGTAGGCAATAACAAAACCAATTGCTATAACTACTACCAAAGATGAAAAGAGTGCTGAATAATTCAAGGTTGTGGAGTAGAAGTGAGAGTGAATAGGGAGCTTCGCTCACAACAATGTCACGTATCAACCGACCTGACAAAGCCACGGCAAAGACTCTCACGAGGAAATCAACTCACTGTCGAACACACTAGGAGTGATTTACAAGCTATAGATATTGAATAATTTGTTGCCTGGAAGGAATCGCTATGTCACATATTTAGTGTTCACATTGCGCATTGACTTCATAATTCATGAACGATCAAGTCAGTAATGAAACGAAGCTCTTTCGATCAAAGAAGCATATCACCCCATTAATTCAATTGTAAATAAACATACCAAGGATGGAAACTTACCCCTGAAAGAAGGGGTGTTATTACTCACTTGAGAATAGGAACGACATAATTATAAGCTTTTTCAAATTGTAGCTTGTACTCCGAAATATCAGTAGAAAATCAATAACGTTAATTGTTGAAAGGATTTTTTATTACCTGTGCTGATAAGGAGACCGTTTCCTAGCCATGGCTCGAAGAACCTGTACTCGACGGACTTGTCAATGTAGACCTGGCTGCTCAGTATGACTTCCACATCATCGGGGTGAAAGAGGAACACCATCAGCCTGGGTCCGGCCCAGAGTCTGACAACGTTATCGAACTGGAAACTCTTGGCGTATACCCGTTTGAAGATGTCTAGAAAAAAACAAGTAATTAATACCACTGAATACATATACGTAGATAGCGATCTGATTTTCGGTGAATAAGGAAACTGATGAATCACTCCTTAAATGCGGCCCCCTGAATACTAGTTTCTTCACGACGTCGAATTTTTCCACAAAATAATCAAATACATATCATGTTATTTGTTGTGTTTTTTTTATTATTATTACAGTCCAATATAATTGCCTTTCATATTCCCACGTAGAATATTATATTCATATCAACAATAATGAATTAATTATATTTTTCTTCGAAAGATGTAAAATATCTTTGCTTAGTCATATTTATTAAATGAATAACAATTACATTGTTTAAAACCACTGTATTTAATATGTAAATATCTACATGTTTCAGAAGCAAAGCTCCCCTCACCAGGATACCTACTAAAAATAATAGACAAATAATTACAAATAATAACAAATTAAAAACAAACAAAAATTAAAAATAAGTGATGAAAACAGGTAAGCAATTAATTAAACATTATAAAATAATTGACACATTAAAAATTATTATAAAGTATTAAATAAAAAAATTGTATTAGAAATTTAAAAGAGAAATTATTAATATATGAAATAGGAAGGCATAAAAGAATAAAAAATACAGTTATTATTTTTAAAAAAATTTCATATCTGATATTTCAAATGCATCTAATTGTAAACCAATTGTTTGTAAAAAATTTAAACCTTTATTTATGCCAAAATAAAGAATTGTTTCCGAAACATGGCTGGTAAATTCAGGGTAATGATTATTACTTAAAAACACCTTGGGTTCTCCTTAACTCTAGCATTAAAATTTCTTGTCTTTCCTATATAAAATTGAATTAATTTTAATTCATTCATGTATACGAATGGGTACATAGAGTATAAGAAATTATGAAGCATAATCTTCGTTTTATGTCAACTATGCCTCAGCCCTTCGTTCATTATTTCTCTCCTTTGCATCGTTTATCACACCGTCCTATTTCCTGCGTCATATATTATGCGCTTCTTTCCATATTCATGTTCAGGAACCCATTCGTATAAGTTAATGTGTTTTTATTAAGCCATTCCCTATTTGGCATTCATATGTAAGATGTAAGTAACTGCAAGGTCTATGATTCTGTATGCAAAGTAAACTAGTAAGGCAAATAATGTACTGATAAAACATAGAAGATCTAAAAACAAAAGCCACGCTTATATCTATTTAAAAAAGGACACTGATTCACTGGAACGAAGTATCAATACCCTCTGAAACACGGAATAAATGTATTTATCATTTTGGTTCTGTCTGCGTACTTGCTAAAGACAAGTAGTCTCTTGACAATACTATGTGTGTCCCTGTACTTAAGAATTATGATTAGACCAGATTTGGAAAGACAGACTACAGCTGATGAATTATTGATATTGAGTATGTCCATGACAGGATGTACGAGTCTTCTTACCATTCCTTCTATACTTGTGACGTCACTATTATTTTTCAATGCTACTCTACCATTGTTAATGAAGAATAAAACGAATGATTGGTTTGCCAGCCAAATAATTCCCTACTTCAGGATAGTCACACATGTTAGATTCACTAAACGACAAACATTGAATCCAATTGGATAAAATATTTCATCTTACTCTACGAAGTCAAAGTTGGTTGGTCGTTATTGTTATATTTATTGAATTAGTATTGATAAATATTTATAAATGGATATTTTTCGGAAAGTGAAATAAATATTCATATCGAACAATGACAAAGGGTAAGTGAACGTTTTAATTAGTTTGTGAATTATCATTGTGAGGTTTGTAAAGAAATTGATACTGTCACTTTTGAACTTATTTTCATTATTGAGGCAATAACAATGGAAAATTATCAAATATACTTTGCATAATTTTTTTTCTATTGTAATCAATAACACCAGAATAGATTTTTTGAAAAAATACAATGACCTCACTTTCATATAAGTAATAAGGAAATATTTTTATTTTCAACATTGATTGATTCAAATTTTCGTAATGCGCGCTTCGTTATTCGTAAACTTGTTTTTTTTTATTTTTATTTACTTGAATCCTTTAAACTGGGGTCAATGACATATGTTGCTTTACAATATAATTATGTCTTCTAGTGCTTAAGATACATGACGATTCAAATAACATGTTATATTATCCCTTTATTATTATATTTGTGTTCAAAGTATTCAATAAGTTTACTTAGAAAATGCATAATTTTGATGAGATGTTTCATAATGTTTTCCGTTTAACAAACGATTACATCTAAAACAAAAATATCAGCATTGTTTGCTGGTAAAAGGCGTGCGAAAATATACTCATAGTCTTTTACTGTAAGCGTTTTTAAATAAATAAATTAGAATTATTCATCTAAGAAACACATCACCTTTTATGTAATTTTATGGCATTCGAAGTGAATATCATGGCCAAGGACTCGTTGTTGAATCTTCTTTAAATAATGATATTCTGCAGTACTTTGCAAGTAGCCTTTATGTTTGGTTTGATTTGTACGTGAGTTGATTGCCGAGAAGTTGAGAAGCGAGAAGCTGAACAAACAGTGATGAAACACCCGTAACAGGCGATATTTGGTATAGGCATCTCAGTGGAACTAAACCAACTGGTGTCTCAGACATAACAAAACATTCAACGGAATCGATTAATGTTTTTTTTTCATCATTCAACACATTGGCTGATATAAACCTCCGCATTCAAAATTTCTATGGACCACGGTCGTTCTAAGTCAGTAGTTTTAAGACTTTTGCTCTATTCTAAATATGTCATTTTTTATTAAATATTTTAAAAAGAATCGCTTACGCCTTAAGCGTTATTTATATTCGCGAGCTCCCTCTCTCTTCCGTATTAATATATTTCCATTTCATACAATGTTCAGTTTCCACTTGGAGGGTATTGCCGGGTTGGTCCTTAACAATTTGTATGTAAAAAATAAATTAATGGTTCCTTTTTTCATTGGATAAACTCAAGTAATTTTCTGTGAATTCTTGTGTGGAAAGAAATTCAAATGCAAATCTTTATAAACTGCGTGCTGCATATAAACTACCTAACACTTAATTGTTTTATGAATGGATAATGCACTTAGAGCAACTGCTTCATGTTTTCTATGAACCGAATACCAAACATCGGCTTATGGTCTGATCGCCTTCAATATATAAAGTGTATGATGAATATATTCTTTATTTATTTTTACTATCAACAACAATCTAGTTGCTAATTGTTATAAAATATTATATGTATATGTTAACATCTTTGTTAAATATATTTTTGTAATTTTTTCATTGGTGTAATCTGTATTTTTTTGGTAAAGAAGCACCTTCATATGTGAAAATTATTGAACAAAAAAATTAATACTATTTCTTCGAAAGATTGGTACTTACTTTGTGGCGTCATTAATCTAATTCGTATCTATACATGACATAATGCGGATAGCTTCGCTTTCGAAACATGTTGATATGTATATATTAACAAAAAGTGTTGATTATATAGTAGTTTTTAATTCATTTATAAAAAAAAATATCTTTTTTTTACGCCGTTTTATTGAAATGTGCATTTAAATATGTAATGATTTTCATCGTTCAATGAAAACTGGTTCTAACTTCACGTTCCTTTTACAGCCCATAACAAATTATATACAACCAACTATAAGGCTGATAGAGAGGCTATAATTAAAGGACAATTCACGAGGGCAAGCTATTCTTGCATGCACAATCCTTAGATCCAAGTTATTTAAATGATATTACATACCATTTGTTTGAAAGGTTATATCACGAAGAAACTCTGTTTAGTTTTTTTTTCTATATATATGTATTTTTTTTAAATTCTCACTACTGTCACTAAAGTTTATGAATTATATATGATAAAAAAAGGTTTATGGATATGACCCAATATTCTGTGTATTTTGAAAATGAATTCTTATTTGATTCTAAAAATGAGTTAGAATCAAATAAGTAAAAAAATATTAATTTCAAAAACACTTTTGAATTCGTTCAAAAAGCACGACTTTTTATTGTGTATAACAGACTGCGTCCATTTACTATACGCATGAACAAAACAATATTGTGTATTAAATTATACGGAATGACAAAAAATAAAATTCATTTCTTGCATGTCTCTTGAAACCTTCAAGGTTTGTTTTGAAAATATCAGGAGAGATGTTATTTAGAGGCACCATACATGTCATACTGTGCTGAGCCAACTCGTCTGTTCGACCATGTTGCGTGCATAACAGATTGTGGTGCCGCCCCTGACAGTAGTTGTTTAGTACAAACAGCTTATGGCATTCCAGGAGGTGTGGACTGTCTATGAAATTATGACCAATATGAATATACATAATATATTTACTAGCTTAAAGAGCTTTACTAGATTACTAGCTTTACTAGCTTACTAACAGTAAGAACGAAACGTATGTGCGTAATACGCGAGTACTGATATTTTCATAGGAAAGGGTTGTATTAAAAATTATTAGACGAGGATAAAATTATGCTTTAAAAAGACGAATAAATATATTTTTTTGTGTTCCTTGGGCATTAACTATGTAACAATTTCTAGACATACTGGATAAAACTGGAAAAAAACCTTGGATGATTTGTAATTATTTATTTTATGTACTCAATGCCTTAAAAGAATAATGTCTAGAAGGTTCAAAGAGTAATTTTTAATACACATTTTTATCTTTTCGTAATGTGTATTCACATGAAGGTAATGACAGCGAGAAGTCGAAAATTAAATAAACCGATGTAACCTTATTAATTAAAGATTTCCTATAATGTACCATAGGTATGCAACTTTGATCATATGGTTACAATATTTGTACCTAAACTCTATGGAGATTAGATTACTAACAAATTATAAGTAATATGAATGAATGGAGGGAAAACTAATAATGAATATATTGTAATTTAAAAAAATATTAAATTTAATAAAAATTTAAAAAGAATGTGAATTAAAAAAATCATATTAACTCCACACAGGAAGCCCGAGGGAAATAATTTTCCTCGGACCCTATTTCATCTTTGGAGGTTACGTGTGAAGGCTTATGCAGAGGACTGCATAACAGAAAAAAAGGAAAGAAGGAGGTCAAGTCTCATTTGATCATTGTAGTGACGTGCAATAAGAATTTCTAGTAATTGCATAGAGTAAAATTTTTTGGCTGGTATTTTACAGCCGAAAAACACATATATCAACGAGTTCCAGTCAAATCTTTCTTCCGGGAAAGCATGAAAATTAAAAAAAAAATCTTTGATAAATACATTAAGGTACCAGCCACAACGTTGTTAGTCACCAGCTTTTCTCCATGCAAATAGCAACTAGTAAAATAATGAACTTACTGTGAGATGAGCCAGTGAACTCCAGCGCATTTCCCAGGAAGGGTAATCCCTTCGGTCCGGGCAGCTTCTCGGCCAGTTCCAGCATGTGCCTGCGGGAGACCTTCCAGTAGACGTACCAGAGCAGCAGCGCCGGCAGCAGGAGCATGTAGAATATGCTGGAGGCGGTGATGAAGCCAGGGGCGGCTTCCATCCCCGCGGTTGCTGTAGAGACGCCCATCTTACCCTATTTGTACGCTTAAGAAAAACAACAACAATAAATCAGTATAATTTATATTATGTACATTCGTTAACTGCCCTCCACGCTACCGATCAAATTCATGTAAAACTGTTGTTCAGTCTAAGATTCAATCGACGATCTAAAAATTCCAAAATATGAAAATTAAGCTGGCATATTTTTCCATCGGTTTCAATGTTTAACTTTCTATTTTATATTCGCTAAATACCTTTTAATGAATATTCAAACAATTAACTAATTCAGTCAAATAAAATATTCCTCGTAAGATAATTAGCGAATGTAAATAATTAAAAATGAAAACAAGGAAATCAATAAAAAAAATTGTTTTAATAGTTTACCAGATTTTACGAAATAAAAACCTAAATTCCTTTTCCGAGTTATAGTTAATAACGAATATGATATGTGGATGTGATTACATTTTAAGAACTTTATCCCATAAAATGTAATTAACCATCATAAATTCTACTTATGTTAGGAAGGTATTTTTTTTTTACTATTTGATTACTATTTAATTATTGTAATCGAACGATCCGTATTATTCCACAAATATCAGACTGGAGTAATTGTCAACTTTAAATAACTGACGTAATGGAATTAATTCGCTCGTATTCGTTGGAAAAATAATTAAAGTTGTTTTTCTTATGGCCACTATTGGCTTTAATAACTATTGATAATTACTACGATAATGCAATGTAATGGAGGAAACTTGATGTGTCATGAAGGTGGTTAAAATACCGCAGAACTTTATGGTAATAGGTTAATTACTATTAATGCGTCGTAAAACATGATGACGGCTTTTTATTAAAAATGGCGGATTAGTTATTATTGTAACCCTTCGATCTGCCCGTTTTTTTTAATATTTTGCTTAGGTTGGTAGCTATGAATCATTAGCCTGATGTAAACGCTAACTCATTGTTAGATATTTTATACTATGGGAAGATAAAAGCAGAAGAATTAGTTTAAGAATTGATGGAGAATTCTAATAACGATTATAGAATATTTAAAAACTGATTAATTTAATTATAAAAATGTGGTAAATTAGATAGTAGGAGATTTTCAAATATAGTCAGGTTATTCGTAACCAAAAAACATTTGTCTTTCTTTTTAAATAAGAAAAAATAAGATAAAAGTTGGTAAAAACAGTTTGTTATCCTTACATCAAATATTACAATCTAGTAATTCAACATTTTACAAACACAAGAGTGGTAGAATTCTTTGCATATCAGTTTAATTAGTAATTTGCAAAGTAGATACCCAAATAAATAGTGCAGTTCCAAAAAAAACAAATATGTGAAAAGGCTGCAATACAATATTGAAATCTTAGGGGATCAGTTATTTTAACAGAATCAAAAACTTTTTCTTTTTTTTTGTCGAAAGTCACAATAAACTGAATATTACATATTCATCTATTGTGTTATGCAGTGTACTAGTATACTAACTCTCTATTTAATGATTTGAAAGTCAATTTAATAAACTGTATAACTCAAAAAGCCTCAAAATATTATACCAACCAGTAACAACAATAATAATAATTGGATTACTTCTATAGCGCTGTTTTCATGGGAAAATCACCTCAAGGGTGCTGTAAATATCAAGTACCTATCAAACACACATACATACTTGTTTACTATATAATATTTTTTTCTCATCTTTTAATAACCATTTAACTATTATACTGTGCTCAAATTATCTGGTATAAGTAAACGATTATACTTTTTTTTCTTATCTCTTTTAACTTAACTATTATTCTATATTAATTATCATACTATACTCAAATTATATTGTATACACCCTTGTTTTTTTCTGTACTATTCTTCATGTCTCTTTATAATTAATTATTATACTTTTTTCTAGAAATATTATATTACCATACTATGTCAATACTAAATTCTTCCCTTCTTTGTTTGTATAATGGCACTTAATGTGAACAAAACTTGTCAATTTGACTGTCCTAAAACGGGATTTGTTTCTAGTTGGGCAGTCAAAGCTTTCTCACATTTTGTTGTTTAATAATGTGTGTTACAAATAAATAAAATTTTATTCTTAAATAAATGTTTACGCTAATATTGGTCCATCCATTGCCAATGTCTGCCTCCAAGTGCAAGTAAAATCTACCATTTATTCTATTTGAATATTTACGTTACTATTAATAATATTGTGTTATAGTATGTATTACTAATATGTACATGAAACAATGGTTATCTTATCTACCGAAAAAGAAGTGAAAACATATAATACTGGAATACATTATATTCCAACAGGGCTAATAGGTTAGTAGTATTCTAAACAGGTAGCGATTTAAAAGTTGGGATAATGTGAGCTGGTTTAAATCCAATTTCAATTTTCCAACACTTTCCATTGTCTGCGGACCCCTGACCCCGGCGCCCTCGGGTCAATAAATCGATTACTAAATGATTAAGTTGAGCCATCGTAAATTTTTTGGTTATTGTATGCAAATTACCTATCAAAATGCTACAATTTGATAATTAATGCCGTTGGAATATGTATCACATTGAAAACTGCATGTATTATAAAAAGTTAAACTTTTTTTTAATTCGAACAAAATATTAGTAATGCAAGTGAAAAAAGCCAAGAAAAAAACCGTGACTGTGAAAGCATTTGAACAAAAACCCACATTGTTATTTATTAATTGGCGATTTTGTGTTTAATTATGAGAACTCCATTTTTTTAAAATTTAAAGTAAATCAAATTTAATGTTTTTAACCATTTTAATAATAATAATTTTAATAAAATCAATGTAAAGTACTTTGTTTACACCAATGTCTAATATAAACATGTTTCGAAAACGAAGCTTCCCTCATCAGGATATACAGTACACTTTATACTGTGTATCCTGATGAAGGAAACTTCGTTTTCAAAACATGTTGGTATTTATATATTAAACAGTGGCGTAAACAAAGTATTTTATATTAATTTTATTAATGACAAAATAATTGTACATTTATTGAAGAAATGATAATTTTATCCATTTTTATAGTAATCATTATAATCATTTAAGGATTTTTGTACATTATTTTTTTCCCCTTTTCAGTTTGGATCTTTTCCCGGAATCAAATATGAAATGATACTGAAAATGCATTAAGATTGAAAATCTACCAGGTTAATGTATCATATATGTATAATTATTGAAAAAGATAAGAGTAATTTAATGAAATACGTAATATATGAATATGGTATGAATTTCTCCCATCACTCCACAATATATTTGTAAGAAAATGTAAATGGATTATTTTGCATTATATTTAAACCATAAGCGATATTTAACACTAAAAAAAGGATTCAAATAATGATATTTTACGCATCAAGTTGGGCCATATGTCCTGCAATGAATACCGAATGAGAAATGTATTAATTTATTCAAACCTGTATTCTTATTGTCGTCCACTAAAGCTATCATTCAAATAGAATCCTAATGAATTTCCCCATTTAAATTGCTAGTAAAAAAATGTCCAACATGAGTAAATTATATTACTTAAGTTACAATTGACGGAAAAAGTTAAAAACTAAGTTTTGTTAGTAAATTGCTACAAACTATTCAACAAAGATGCTCAAAATAAAACTGTACAAAGAACAATTCGGGTACGTTAATTTTGCCCCTAGCAATACATAAAGGTACATAACACGATTGGGGGGCCATATATTTAATATATGGAGAAGCTTTTGTTTAAACAACCACTGTTTTAGCACGCAACTTTAATTCCCAAAACATCTAATCGTCAAAAGGTCACCGAATTCCTTAAAAGTCACTTTCTAACACTGTCCACGTTTTCTGCTCTTTCACTGGGTCGTTGGAGGAAAAACACTTATGAAATAAATAAATGATATGAGGATGACTTATCCTGAATTACCTAATGGGATTGTGATAATGTGTCGATGTCAAATGCAAAACTTGTCAACAGCTACTGACTTGTCGTGACTAAGCTGGTGGCTTATATAGGAAAGTGTGGATTGTATGGCGTCCCTCCTAGTAGAAAAGACATATCGCATAATATAAAGTGCACATTAACATTATTTGCACGTACCCGTGTGGGGTGGCCAATCATTGACCCATCAACGGCCTGCTTTTAAAGTTTAGGAGCCGGATTGAAGTGATTTTTTCAAATGACTTCCCTGCTTAAAGGGATTGAGGATCGAATGATCTTTCGTTCACGTAAAGCTTATATTGTACCTTTCCAGTTTCTGTGTAGCCAAAATATGTTTAATTTTTGACCATAAAACAGAAGAATTTAATAAACTGGACCGTACAATTTAAAAATGCTATTTTTTATTAAAATTTCATCAGACGCAGTTTAACCTTCGGTACTGCAGCAGTTATCCCGAAATGTCTCCAATATTATTGATGCTTTTACTGTTTGTGTATAATTTAATTTCAATAAATCCTGTTTTTTTTTTTTAAATAACATTTATTCAGTTCTGCTAAGTACAGCTTATATCACGACACTCCTCTAAAGAGTCACGGCGAACCTTGGACGTGAAAAACAAGCACCTTATTGTAGATCCCACCATTTCTAGGGTTCTCTCTCTCGGAAAACGTGGACCTCATGGGTGGGGTTTAACCGCACCCGGTGCAGTCATAGCCGTTGTGTGTATATGATGAATAAATGGAGTCTAAATGATTCCAAACTGAATGTGGATATTTTGAAACAACAAAATACATCGTAGATGAATGTCCACTTCTCAGTTTCCCTATGACACATCTGTGCCGAATCCTGTGACTCCCGATGCCGTCGACTGGCTGGATAACCTCAGCATTCTACTATGATCTCTACAAACTCTCCTCCACCATACAAAGAAAAATAATTAAGCTCTACGCGTAATTCAGTTTTGTTATTATTGTGACAGCTGTTTCGGCGTTTAAAGGCTTAATCAAAGTGATAGATTATATTCTAGACCAGCATCCTTCACCCGATGTATTGACTCCAGTCATCTGGTGACTCCGACATCTCGCAAACGTCTACTTATCAATTTCCCTTTATTAAAAGGTATGGACAAAAAAATACGATATAAAAGGGGATTTACCGTTTTATGTTCCTTCTTCTACACTGTATCTACCTACTCGGCTGAGTTTATCATATTCATAAAATTTAGCAACTTTCACAGTTCTGGTGTAGTAATCTCTACCTTGACAGTTTTTAAAGGATATTGAAATGTATGAAAATATTTTATTTTTTAATCTTAGTAAATTCATTTCAACACTCAAATTCAAGCATTAAATTTAGGTCATTAGGAATTAAAATTATATATAAATTTACTCTATAACTTATATGCTTCTATGTATTTACCCAAATATTTTTTTTTCTTCAAAATAATTTAAGGATTTACCAGACATTTTTAAAATCATTATTATTTATTATTATTATTAATACTTCCTCTTTGTACTAGCATTCTAACTCTTATATCTATTTCATTTTAGTATGGTTATTTTTATGTATTTTTCCTTACCTCTGTACCTACCTTATTTAATCTCTAAGCTAGCTGTAGTTTTCTTCTTGTAACAATAATATGTACTATTAAAAACTAGCAACTTAAACATGGCCAAGATCACCCGTAATGAACGGATGAAAATATTAAGAAAAACGAAAAAATATTCAATAACACTTGCATCACGTAGATGAAAAACTACTTTTTTATATTTTCATATGAAACGGTAACTTGGTGATGTGACATTATAATTTAAAAAAAAAAACTTTTTTATTTTATTTTTAATTACAATAAATAAGCCTGTACCTACCTCATTAGATAGTAATGACATTTTTTGTCTTTAGTTCGAAAAGTGACATTTGAATTTATGCCGACCGTAGAGGTGGGTCATTCCACTTATTTTAAAAACTCGGTTCCAATTCTGAGTTTAGCCACACGGACTCGATTCCTCGGACTCGGTCCTTGATCCTTTCGGTCCGCATAGGTCCGCCGTTCCGGAATCAAAAATCGTTCATATTACAATAATGAATAGAGACGCCTTTTGTTTCTGACTCCAATCCAAAACCTTTACCGTTCCTTTAGTGTGAGTTCGGAACGAGTGAATCCGGATTTTCGAACTCGGAGTGAGTCCATCGCCTTCGGAATCGAATTCATTGGACTCGGCCGATCGTACCGACTCTCCTCGATGCCGCGCTTGCCGTTAATTGTCGAAAATGTCAACATCTATGTAATGCTTAACAATGTTTACTAACTAATTATGTTTAAAGTAAATAAAAACGTAATTGGTAAAATACTTAATATTGAGTTTTTCTCTTGTTAAAACAAGGCAAATATTGACATTTTTGATGAATTTCGCTTGCTGAATTCAGCTGACAGCTGTCATCTGAGAGAACCGGAACCACAGTTAAGCAAAAAGGTTTTAACCCTAAGGAAAATCTAAGGAATCCTTAAATCTTCCTTAAAAAGAATGGGAATTGCGCGCGAGGACAATCTTTACCCTTCAGGATGCAGCCTGTAACAACTCTGCTGAACTGCTCTCTAACCAGTTGCGAGATTTCGAAGCCTTCCTTGATTTATAGGCAAGGAATAATTCATTATGGTTAACTTAAATAGCACAGGTTAATTCACAGTAATCATTTGAACCCATCAATTGAAAGACACGCACATAAATATGTAGTTACTAGTTATTTTATACCCAACCTTACCAAAATATGCTCTCTAATACCGATGGTTACAACCCCTGACCATTGATACCACTCAAACTATCGAACTCACACTTTTATACGTACCTACGCAGGCCCCAACCTAAGTTCAGAGTGTAAATCAAAAAATTAAATTTTAATGTTTCCATTAATTTCCTCGAAACTGATTGCGCACGAATGCGAGGAAAATATATATTGCATTATTTAAACAAAATATTGTGTTGGCATAATTTCATTATTTCTCTGAAGCCTACCCATAGCCCATAATCCCAAGTACTAAGTACAGGTACCAAGTACGAGACTGGGTACCTACTTAAAAATGGGTATTCTCTGAAAGGAAATATTCAATTACTATGAAGGAATATGCAGGGGCGGATACTATAAAACTGTACCAAAAAATTCATCACACCGTGATAAAAAGTATTGAGCTTTAGGCAAGAAAAAATTACATAATTTCATATCAAAATTTATCATCGCAGTAAAATAGGCTTCTCCTTTAGTCGTTGCTTCATTGCTGTGGATCGTGACACCAGCTCCAATTGTCCCGAGGAAACGGGATTTCTTTCTGGACACGTGTGATACAGTGTTGATCAGTTCAACGTATCGGAGATTTTTCTCTGCTTCTTCTGTTTTCCACTTTGCCAGTGAACTTCTTTAGAGTAATGTGTCCAAAGAATTTTAGCTTACGTTCTAGGAATACTGTTACAGTTGATGGGACAAAGGCTGTGTAAAATAGTTAATTTAATAATTGTCTTGGTAGGATCATGGTCGTTAATATGGCGCAACCAATCAGTGCATTGTATAATTGGATGAAGGTTTGAGATTTCCAAGGCCAACAATCGTATGTTGGTTGTTTAATGGATTTTAGAGGTCCTGAGTTCTTCCACAGCCTCTTTTTTGGATACTATTGCAGATTTTTTTTTAAATTTAATATAATTCAATTTAATAATGTTATAATTAAGATCTTTAAGTATTTATTATTGCGACAGCTGTTTCGGAGTTCAAGGCCATTTTCAAACTGCATCTAATCCATATTTATATGATTTTATTTACTCCTATATTTTTATTCACTAAAATCATATAAATAAGTTGTCACAATGTGAATTAATCGCTGTTTGTAAAATGTCCTTGAACGCCGAAACAGCTGATTTAAATTAAATAAAAAAATAAAAAATTGAATAGAGTTCTACGAATTAAAAACAAAAACAATTAATACTATTGCAGAGCATAACATCCAACAGTGACCCCTGAGGAAGGTGTTATACGCCTGTCATAAATACTGGACCAATAAGCGTAACACGATTCAAGAACTTAAAAATTAAACAATAAAACGTTTTAATTTATATCTGATACTTTAAATATAATGTTATTACACCGATAAGTTCTGACGTCACAGAAGAATAGTTGACTTAACAATTTTAAATATTTGTACAAAAAATTACTTTCTTCTTGGTACTGTTTACAATGCTCTTCTCGAAAATGTCGGTTAGAATGCTGTAGGTATCATATTTTCTGGGAAATATCTCAGGAGTTTGTATTCACATTGACTTACCGAACTAGCAAGTAATTTATACTGACAATTGTGCAGATATACCCATCCAAATTAGAAACACGTGTGTTCAGATCTGCTAATTAAAAATAAGTCGATTAAAGCAACGTTTAAAATCTGATTCATTGTGGTTCTTCGGCATAGTTACACAGCAAGTATATTCCACTCTGTAAGTTTCTAGAATACATTCAATATTTAAGTCCCCGAGTTCCATAAAAGTGTCTCTTACCGCCTTAGCAACAGTTTGTTCCACCGAAGAAAGTATTTGGTATACCAGCTGATTAAAAATTCACTGTCCTTTTGATTGACTTACTTGAACTTGTCACATTATTCTGTAAGTTAGCTGAAAGTTATTCTATAAATTTGTTATAGGTGTAAAGCCCAAGCCGTGTTTCAGACAGTTGGTGATTAATTATGTACCACTTCCAGAGTGGAAGATACTCTCAGTATCGCCCCAGTGAAAGACCACCATTCAGAATTGAAACATTGCTTGAAATGGCTTTTAGCCGTCTTTGGTGACCAGATCTGAATGGACAGGTATTTCCCCACCTTCCTATTCTACTTTTCCTTCCCCTCCCCAATACCTTCAGACTCACAACATTCCCCATTTGGGGATGCCATAGTCTCACTGGCTGCAGACGGTTGGGAGCAGTTGTGAAGACACACTTGTCGGTAGATATTAAGCGTGGAAGGTCTAACCCCCCCCCCCACATTTGAATTATTTATTTATTTTTTCTTTGAGGTGTCATTTTATTAATTAATGCACAAGGGCCAGTTTTATAAATGAACCATCAAATTTCTGTTACGTAACCAACCGTTTCGTCAACGAATCGTTATCCGTCCGTTTTTTTGTGTTTAATAATTGCTCGTCATCATTTTCACCGCTCAATGAGGAATACATTTCATGAATACAAATTATATATATATTTTTAACTAGAATAGTGCACGGTTTCAAATAAGCCATCGTCGGGCAACAACTGACAGCTGTCAAAGGACCAGCAATCTGACGAACGTTTATAAAACTGCGAAATCGGGCGGTAAAGCAAATATTTATAAATAGTATCAAGCGTTACGAACTAGTGGTGGGCGAAGCGACTCGGTTTAGTGAGCCGGATCACGAAATCAGCTCTCTGTAAAGACAATCCACATGAAAACTGAACAAAAAAAGTATCGCGTAAGAGCATCTTAAGGACGTCTTTAGGAGGGCCAAGGGAGCGAGGGAGAAGGCATGGTGCGTGGGGACGCGAACCGTCGTTCAAACGAGCCGGATCACCGAGCTGTATGTATCACCTATGAATATACACTTATATTAAGATATGCTTCGTAAATCGTTGAATCAATCGCTTCGAATTTGTGTGAGTGCCCCGGTAAATGCCCTATCATTACTTTTAATCCAATTTTTTAAATTGTTTTTGAATATTTTTTTGTGAATTGATTATTATGTTATCCCAACTTACTGGCTACACGGGTATTAATAAAATTTATTCCATGTTTTTAATGTTGATTATTTAATTAATAATTAAAATATCTTCATTATACTAACTTCTTAGCTTCTGATTATTTATACCTTTGACATAATTTATGTGTACGAGTATTATCGTCGCAGGAAAGCAACACTGCGGTAACCACCACTACCCACGAAAATGCTTTGTATACACCATTCCATGTTTTTTTTCTGCCTCTATCTACCTGGGTCCCGTGACTTTACAGTTAAAAATAAGACCTGTACGATGTTGGAAAAACTCTTCATTTTGTCAATACTACGTTTTTCAATTAATACATAAGCCTCAAGATCCTGCGTTTTTTACACGACAGCAATATTGCTTTCTAGCGACGATTTATGTTTGTAGATAAAATAATAAAATCTTTTATTATATTTTTATTAGAATTTATATTTACACTGCTCCATTACTATATAACATATGCGACTGTACTGGTAAAATAATATTAAATGTGTAAAGCCCAATTTGGGCGTAAATAAATAAATGAGTAAAGTATGCTGTTTATACTGATGAGGAAATCTTGGCTTTCGAAACATATTGATATTTATACATTAAAAAATGTGGTGTAAAAAAAGTTTTTCTTAGGCTTGGTTTTATAACTATCCGTTCGTAATAATAATAATTCGTTGGGCGAAGCGGCTCGTTTTAGTGAGCCGGATCACTAAATCAGCTCTTTGGATCACGAATATGATTTTTAAAGTGGAGAAAAGTATGTTTAATATTTTTTTTGCAAATTTAAAATTACAAATTTTTGGTTACGTTTATTTAGAAAAACGCAACGACAAATTATTAAACATACATTTCTCCATATTCATATTCGTATTTTAAACATTTTGTGAAACATACAATGGGACGGTCAGAAAAAGTAATATTTCTGATTGGATTTTGATAAATGCTAGGCCTATGTAAATTTATAAAATATTTAATAAATATTTATCTATTTAAAAACATTATGTTTATCGTATTGCGTAATAATACTATCATTATTTTGAATTAAAAAAATAATAACTCTCCGACGTCCCTCTCCCCAAAATTATGATTTTTTTTTCATCGCATTTACTTCATAATGTAAAACGAAGATAAATAAAACACTTCTCATCCGTACTACATATTTACTAAACCTTTAATTTGAAAAAAATATCTCATTCAGTTTGGATGGGTAGTTTGGTCTCAAATCCAAAATTAAATTATGTATGAAACAGGCAGCGCAGCCGTTCCTCTTAAAGAAAATAATACAGAGTTATTGAGTAATACGAGAGGATAAAATAAAAAAAGAGTTAGTAAAGTAAAATATTATAGCTTATTGATAGGCGTTATGTATAAGAGGGAGACAACAACCATACATATTTTAACATCTAAATAGTAAATAAAACAGTTTAATTAGGAAAAGAATTAAATCATTAAGACAATCCTATAATTATGTATAAAAGACAGAGCCATTATTAGGGAAAAATGGACTATAGACAATAATAATTAAATGGGTGAGTGAAACAACATAAGAGAGGTATCCATAATGACATATGAGGGAAGTTAATAATTTGAATGGGGAAGGATTCACAAGAAACATGTTTAAAATCGGACTATACGATATATTAAAATAAAGTTATATAAATCTTATCTAATTCCTATGCCGTTTTTATGCAAAATACTAGTTTTCGTGGATTTATTGAAAGTATGATCAAAGTAATTGCTTCGTATAAAAATAGAATAAATTAATAAAACTTTAAAAAAAAATATATATATATATAAATATATATATACGAGTATATGTATATACATATAGTGCTTTCGAGTCTTAGAAACCTAAGGAGGCGGGAATGGGTACCGCCGCCCCCGGAACCATTCATTGGCTAACCAACACCTCTGCCATAGGTCACCCCAAGTGGTCCGCTACGTTTGATGACTTAGTAGGAGTGTCCGAGTTAATGGGATGAGGTTTGTCAAGATTTTGGTGATGGATGCGTCGGCCCACCAATTGTACGGTGGGCCGGTTCGAGAGAGGCCCGTTGAGAGAGACCCCTTGACTTTTTCAGCTGACTCTCTCACCGCAGTAGGAGGAATAGATTAATACATCCGTTACTTCTGGAGACACTAACCCCCAGATTCCATCTTACCCATTATATCTTTTACCCTTCAAGAACTTCCTCTCCTTCCATTACTTAAAAATACTCCAGCATTCCCAAGGCCCTGTGTGGAGTTAGGGTTAATGTTTAAAAACAAAGGTTTTCAAGGGAGAAAAGGTTCAAAGTGTTTATCCTATGAACGAGATTACGAGATCTATGTGGAGACTGGCGAACGTTGCATCCAGCTTTACGACCGATCCCTGACTGACATGAGTGACGTAACTGCAAAACAAGCTAGGATGTTCCTAAAATTAAACAGAAAGGCAGAAGATGGCAGAACGTCAACATAGAAGGAAATTTGATTGTACGGTGCAGAAATTCCAAACCAGAAGTAAATGTAAAATAAGATATCGGAAAATGCCACGTGAACCTAAAAACGCATGTATCTCATGACCGCATTTTTCAAACTACCAAGGAAACATAACTTAGATTTTAATCAATTCACTTAAAATATTGACTGTAGTTTCGAAATTAAATTATCTCAGGAAGAAAGTTTGTTTTTTACGTTTTAACTTTTTTAGTTATTAAATATTTATGACAAAAGTTTTTTTCCTAAAACTGACCTTTTTTCAAATTCACCTCATTTTTACAACAGAGATTTTTTCGTACATACTTCCCGAAATAATTTTTGAAACTAAAATGTTTTTTTGTGCCAGATAAAAAAATTGAGGGAAATTTGTTTCCGGCCGCAGACTGCTGTCCGTGAGAGGAAGCTTACTTTGGTGAGCTCTGGTGCCACCAATATGTAAAAAATAAAGTTTTGTTTTAATATGAAAGCATATAAACAATAAAGTCCTGTAATAAGGCTAAATGGCACTTAATACGCACTCACAGATGGCGCTAATTTAAATATTTAGGAAACAAACTCCTTTAGTAAGTAATGCTTTTAAAATGCTGAGTTGAATTGCTTGTTTGCGGGTGTACACGCGGAATATGAAATATAATAATTTCTTATTGTAGGTTTAAGGCAGTGGCGTATATTGCTCTATTTCCGAAGTAGGCTGTGATTTTTCTATTCGAACCTTAGGTCAGAATAATTAATTTATAACACATAATTGAAACCCTACGGCAACCCTACCCTATGAGGTAGTAGTATGAAATACTTTCCACAGACGGCGGCACCGCGAAAAACATTTTTAAAGTTTGTCTTTAACTTAGCGGTAGTGTGTCAAACTAAAAAAATATATATGAAACGGGTGATGGGATAACATTATGTCTCTAATTTCGAAACGAATATTTTTGTGCTTATTAATATGCTTAAATCACCAGCAGTGTAGTCTTACTATTTCACAGCTTTTAGTGAAAGCGGTACGCGGGTGCAAAAAGTAAAAATTTATCAACGTTGAACGATTCCGACTTTTCATAAAATTATTGAAAATTACATTTGATCAGAAATTTGTAGCAGTTTTTTTTTATGAATTCACTATGAATGTCACTATACTTCTCTATGACCTGAAGAAGAAGGTGAACGAAATACACTATAGTTAAGTAATCTAAAGCATCGACAAGGAATGTTTTTTAAAATCTATTGTTGCCATGTGGAAATATACATTAAAGTAATGCTCGGCAGGTACTAAAAAGGTGAGCAGGTTAATTATAGTGCAACGCAAAGTACTATTTAGATAATAATGCTCACATTATTTAACCTTCATAATTCACATAGTGTATTATTATATTCATAATAAAGTATTTTTTATTCTGCCTACAATAAATGCATTCGTGAAAATGTATTTGATTAAAGAAAATAGTAATATGTAATTATTATTTATTGACGTAGAATTTTGACCCCACATGACTACACACATTTATAATTATCCTTTCACATTATCACTTTAGAAATAATAAATTAATTCAATGTGATTTATGATTTAAAGCGTAATTATATCTTGGTATTTAATAGCACATATTTAAACTAAAAAATATCATTACAATGGCAACACAAAGCTACTCACTTCGTTTTTGAAATGTGTTCTTCACATTTAAATATATTCGCCAGTTTTGACAGTTTGTTTTAAAGAAAATATGCAAAACAAAGTATTTCATTTTTTCACGTTTTTTTTCAAAATTAATAAATTTGATTTGGGAATTCGGTTTGTTTTTTTATTTATCTAAGATCTAACGCTTACTTTTTTCGATACACACATTTCTGAAATTCAACACAATCACCTCTCCATTAATTATCTTTCTTGCAAAGCATTTAATAATTCTAAAAAAATTATTGTTATAGAATATGATGTAGAATTATCTCCTTTCAGAATGCACCGCAAATTTCTAATAATTGAAAAACCTCACAGAATAGAGAATTTTAATTATTTTCTAACTATATCGGTTTTACCGGTAATAAATAATTGTTTTAAAAACCGTCCAAATTAGAATTGGGTGGGAGTAAATAAAATCATATAAATGAGTCGTCGCAATGTTGATTAACCGCAGTTTTAAAATGCCATTTAATGCTGAAACACCTGTCACAATAATAAAAACTAAAATACTTGCCGAACTTAATGATCAATTAATCTATACTACGAATCGGTTTACATTATGAAAACGAATAAATATGCTTTGTATAAATTGTACCTTTTCCTTGAAATTCCCTTACAAGAATTAAAATAAAATTGTTAATTGCTAATAGGCGTAAATTACTAAATATATATTTATTTTAAATTAGAAAATTTTGAACGCACATAATAAAGAAGTTTTAAAAATACTACTTTATAGCTAAGATTATTTGTGAAAGATTCCCTCGATTAATTTTTTCTTTCATTTTTCTTCTTTCAAAAATTCTTACAAAATAAATAAAAACGCCTTCTTGAACTTAGAATAAATGCTACTAGACTCCGCTTTCCACGCGACTTTTATGCCTATTACCTATATTCCCGGTGACAAAAGACACACAGTTTGTATCAATATTTGTACTTGTAATATACGAACGGCATAAAAGATTTTTCATTTAGCAAAGCACATAATGAGTGATTTTCTTCGTAGTAGTGTATTTGAGGTAAATTTTTGTTGACTAATATATGTTATATTCTTTTTTATATGAATACCGCACAAGAGTCCCAAATGCTCCCAACCGTCTGGAGCCAGTGAGACTATGGCATCCCCAATTTGGGGAATGTTGTGAGGCTGAAGGTATTGGGGAGGGTAAGGAGAAGGGAAAGGTGGGGAAATACCTGTCTATTCAGATCTGGTCACCAAACACGGCTAAAAGCCATTTCAAGCAACGTTTCAATTCTGAATTGTAGTCATTCACCAGGGCGATACTGAGAGTATCTTCCACTCTGGAACGTGCGCAAATATACTATACATTATTATTTTTTAAATTAGTTAATTGTGAAAAAGCACAAGTTAATCAAATTAAATTTACTTACGCACGCCGGGATACGAACTCGCGACCTTCGGATTCGTAGGCGAGAGCCTTACCCCTCGACCATGGAGATCGTCGTAATAAATAATGTTTCTGTGTTATTTTTTAAAAGCCCAAGAAGTAAGGTCAAAAGGGAAAATCTATAATTTTTATTTTGATCTGCATAAACTGATATAATATAAAAATATTGTATTAACTGATATATAAAAATTATCATTTTACGAAACATTACAGGTGTGGGTCGAGCTGTGCCATTCGCCGAAAGCCTGAACAAATACGTTCTCCGACTTCTGGTAGAGATGTCTCCTTTCCATTGCCCTGTATCGCGTTGGGGCGTCGCAGCCATATACCCTTCTATGATAAAACATTTTTGATGCGCTGCATCGCCAAGGGAGACCAAACAGTATTATTATTTTTATTTAAATGACTACATTATTATTAAACTCCACAATATAAAAAAAATGGATGCTCTAAAAATCTCTATAAGTGGAACATACGATATGAATATCATTTTTCTTATTATTAGAATTTTTTGTGTTATTCCTCTTGTTAAACCTCTTATTTTCATGTTATGTGTGAATAATGTAAATTTATTTCGTTTCTTTATGATTTATATTTTATGGTGTACTATAATGCCTACATGGACTTCATTGCATTGCACAACCCTAGGATGTAGCCCGGAATAAAAATATTATATTTATTATTAATTATTATTTATCTATTAATCTCAAAATACTTCCATTTCATGATCTAATATAAACTTGTATATTTTTTACATTTTAATTTATACATTTTTCTAACACGTATTTCATATACACTTTTTAAATGTGCTTAATCCATGTACATTTTTTTATTTCACTGGGAACTATGGTATACATTTTCATACCTTTAAATAGTAAACATTTCAGACAATTAATAGAAATTACCTTGTTTGCACCACTGTTTTTATTATATAAATGTCAACGTGTTTCGGAAGCGAAGCTTTCCTCATCAGGATACACAGTCAACTAAAAAAGTATAGACAAAAGATGAACATAGAAAATAATAATGTAAGAATAGACAAATTACAAACATGAATAAAAATTAACAATACCTCATGAAAGTAGGTAAGTAATTAATTAAATATGTAAAAAAATATTGAAAAAACAAAAAATATTTATATCATTTAAAATTTTAAATAATAATAAAACTTAAATAATGATTGGGAAAGCTTCGCTTTCGAAACATGTTGATATATATATATTTGTATTAAAACAGTGTTGTAAACGAAGTAATTCTTAAATGAATATAAAATTCTTTTGAATTCACCACTT